>JADBJO010001720.1:257500-270000 GCA_016801955.1 Conus betulinus | reverse complement strand
TGTGATAAGAAAAAGAAAAGCTGGTTTTATTACTGTTCACTCTGAGGACGAGATTTAGGTAATAAGTTCTGGAACTTTTACTTCATTCTAATAGCCAGACCAGGGGATGTATTTTCTGAAACTGCTGGCTCATCTAAAATGAGGTCCATAGTGATAATTCCAATGCCATTGTTTCATGCTGACGACCTGATCTGTATCGAACACTTCCGGAACCACTAGCTCATTGGGATGACCATATCTGTGGTGCTGATTTCTGCATTGACTGTATCAGCCTAATTATCAGATCTGTTGGCAATACACTCTGAAAGCGCTGGTCCATTCGGGTGATCACATTTGTGATGATAAATCCTGGAACCAATAGTTGAACGTGAGCGCCGGCTGCATGGTAATAAATCCTGGGGGGAAACAAGATACATTCTGAAGGCCAGGTATGCGGCAATAAACTCTGAAACCATTGACTTATTTTTATGATAGGATATGTTGAGATTATATCTTAAACAACTGGCTCATTCCGAAAGCCATACGTTTGGCGATAACATTTGAAACTACTAGTTAGCTTTGACCACCAGGAATATGGCGATAAATACTGGAATCACTGGATCAGCCTTAGAGGTAGATGAACTACGAGCGTCTTACAAAAATCACTGGGTCAGTCAGGGACCCAGCTATATAGCCTGACAATCTTGGAGAACCAGAGGTTTACTACAGAACGGCCCTCTGCTAAGCTACTGACTGTGTCTTTTTCTGTCTACAGGTTTAAGAAGCTGTTTGAAATAAGACATTATTGTGGATGAGACGATTGCACTGGGAAAATAACTGTTTGAAATAAGACATTATTGTGGATGAGACGATTGTACTGTGGAAAATATAGATCGTTTCAACCGTGTGTCGTATGTAGGTCTTGATGTAGGTGAACGCTCTGTGCTGCTACAGGGGAGGCTGCACATTGCAACAAGCAGGTCTGGTCATCAAATCACGTCGGTAAGCTTTCGTGGCTGGAAAAAGGGCAGATTTTCATTCAAAATAAAACCATTGCAGATGTATGGTTAACGATCGCAAATGTACATGAGAAGGGGCTGTTTGAAGCTATGAACGACAAAAAGTGGCAAGAGAAGGAGCAAAGAACCAAGAAGAAAAATGTTTGAGTAGAACGCATTATCGCATCTCCATTCTCACACATACCCAAAACATACACTGACGTTTTAATGCTCTGGTATCATTGTGAGTTGGAACAGCCTACACACACAGCCTATGCAAATCATCCCACTGATGTAGATTCCTCAAAGTTCAAATAAAGAAGGTATCCAAATCTCCGCTGACAAAGCCAATTTTTTTTTTCTCGAGTGCCTATTGGATCTCAACACGAGGTTCAACATAGTTCGACACTTCATTAATTTTGCGGGTAAGAGTGACATTCAGTGCAACTAATATCATACTTCGTTGATTTTCAAATTATCTCGATCATCAGTTTTGGTCAAATACGGCTGATTGAACTGAATCTGCATAATGCTCATACGTAGGTGGCATATTCCGCCAGATTCACTGATGTAATAGGCAGAAACACAAATGTCCTATTAAAAATGGCTCTTGCAAACAAGTCGTATTTTTTAATGGAAGAAGACAGTTTTAAAGGAGAAGAGGAGTTTTACAACTGGTCTAGTTTCCTGGTGAGCTTCTGCTTTCGCCGCGCCTGACCTATGTGTCCATTTATCCATTTAGGTATTTATCTGTCTGTCTACCAATCTATTATTGATTTATCTAAAAAAGATACATAGGTATACATGGAGAGATTGTTTAACGTGGGAGGATCTTTGCTGATGTGGAATTGCTTATCAGCAGTCAACCAAATGCACGGACAAGCCCGATAAATTCGTATTTGATATATTCCTGTCCATCTAACCTACATTTTTTAGAAACAATAAGCATGGAGTACTCACTGGAGATGTCTCCCTTTTCGTGTTCAGTTCTCATGAACACAAAACTGTGGGTAATAATCCTTTAGTATAAAGAGTTTGGATAGTTACTGCACAATCTCTGGAATTCGAAGGCTTCGGTGATAGGATTGATGATTTGCACACATACACACATTTCCAAAGTCGGATATGTGAAGGGGTATTTGCCCCATTGGCTGAACGGGTGGAATGCATTTTGATGCAGGCAGAACACGATAACGTCACACCAAAGACAGCGCAGTGACCCTCGCTTATAGGCATTCCTTCACCCATTCTGGACTGACTGTGACAGAAGTCAAATTAAACTTCCTGTCGTTCACGCCGAGACTGCGAAAATGAAGAACACAAACGGATTCGTTGCACACTTGCTGGGTGTCGAACCACTCACTCAAACTTAGTTGCTTGTTTCGGCTTCTAGCTCGGATTATCCCTAAAATGGAGCCAGCCACAAACTCGGGCGAGAAGTTCCGCTACGTCACTTTCCTCACACTAGCCATCATGCACGTCCAACGCGAAAGCTACAAAGGCACGCACCATTTCGCGAAATATGTGCAACACCAACAGCCATGCACGTCCAACGCGAAAAGATACAAAGGGCGCACGCCGTCTTCCGAAGCACGTGCAACACAGAATCATGTACGTTAAACATAAAAAAGTACAAGGCACGCACACCATCTCCAAAACACATGCAAAACAAACTGTCATGCACGTACAACACGTAAGGTACAAGGCACGCACACCATTTTCCAAAGCACTTGCACAAGCTAGTGACGTCTCATCTGGCCGCATCTGTCGGATGTTGTCAGGAACCAGCGCTAGTCGCCTGCTCGTGATTTAAGTGGGGATGGGAGGAACGATCCACACCATATCAATGTTCCAATTTTTCTGTCAACAATTCCAGGGTTGTGATAATATCAGAACATTCAGCAATCCTCATTCTTGCCCCCCCCCCCCCCCCCCCCCCCCCCAAAAAGCTTGAACGTAAACAAGTTGTGGTGATGTCTTTTGAAAAAACTGTGTAAGCCTTTTCTTTGAAATTTAGTTTTCTCACGATGCTCTTTGTTGTTCATTGGAAAGAAAACAAAATCATCGCAATTATTAAAAAACAAAATTTAATATTCATGACCTCTTAGCAGGATACTGCTGTTGTAAAAGTCGTCTATTCACCAGTCACACAAAGTAATGCAAAACTTAAAATGATGAGAGACTATTCTCCGATGGTAATGTTGCAGCTGCTGAGGCATCAGAGATAATGAGATCAAGGGCGTCTGACATGGGCGCAATCTCACTGTCACTGCGACCCAGTACCCTGTCTGTCAGTTTAGTAAGAGAGGTCATCACTCATCATCCACACGCTGTCCACCGGCACTGCCCGTGCCTCCGCTTGAAACCTGTAATGATTTGAATTTAAAACATGCTCTCTTCTGCAGAGAGTCTAATGCACACTTTTCTTCAGTATTAACTCCGGCTGAAAGATTTTATCATTCAGTTCAAGCCATGGAGTAAATAGAAGCGAAAACAGCTGATTCTGACAGTCAGGAAAGGTAGTTCTCTGCAACATGCATTCAAAAAACTCAACAGGTAGCCAACGTTATTTTATGTCTTCTACACATGGGTAAGGCGTCTGTGCCGAAACAAATGATGATTATTTTGTCCTACAGCGACTTGCTGATCTCGTTACAAGTTGCTGATCGGTTAATCCCTAGCATTTTTCACGAGAGAAATTGATGATTCCATTCATCGAGTGAATTCCACTTCCTTCTTTAAATAGTACACTGTCTTATACCCGTTTACCGTTTTTTTAAACATTACCAAGCTAAAGAAAAAAAAAAACACAGATTCTTCCATGGCGGTACCACCAAACACGAATGAATTTCTTATTGTTTTGAAAACACGTAAATCTGAAAATCTGATTCGCTAAACAAACTGATTATAAGCACCAAAAAAGAGAGACAATTAGCATATTTCAATTCTCATATTATGGATACAAACTACATTAGCAGTACTTAGGAAATTACTTCATGTTTTTGCATAGAAAATGCACCAATAGCTCGAATCTCCAGGTTTAATTTCTATCTTACTATATGCAATGTCCAAAGCCTAAGGTAAAGGAAAAGAGCAAAACAGGCACTTGCGCACTGGTATATACGACACACACACACACACACACACACACACACACACACACACACACACACACACACACACGCGCGCGCGCGCGCGCACACGCGCACACACACACACACATATGAGGGCGCGCGCGCGCGCGCACGCACGCACACACACACACACACACACACACGCACACACACACACACACACACACACACACACACACACACACACACACACACACTAAACAAACACACACAAACACTCAACGGGTTCCTACATGTGAAACGGGTCAAAATCACAAAAGCACAATTTGGTCCGCACCGGAAATACATTATACATCGTCTGTACACTTTCACACTTATTCATCGGACACAAAATTCACGGCTTAGATTACAGCAGCAAAAATTGTGCCCGTATGAGAGTCCCTTGTAATTATCACCTTCTGAAAAAAAAAACATGCGTCATAAGGTCAAGGAAAGACTTATGGTGACTGAGAATCCATCCGTGTTTTTCAAAAGAAAGTGTTCATACAAACAGCATTTTCTGTTTTTCGACTAGTCAAATACAGATAGTAAAGTTCTGGTATTCACATGACTTTTTCTTATCAACAAACCCAGTCCACCCTCTCCTAGAAAAATCAAAGATAATAGAATTCTGGTTCTGATTAAAAAAGACAACAAAAAGCAGAAGCTATGCACAAACAATTGTAGGAAACATTGATATATGAATGCACTTCGCGTGAGCTGAAATTTTTTATATTTTCAACCAAAAATATGAGTTCTATTCAATCCTGATAACATGAGTTCAGCTGTCGGCTGGGCTCTAAACGACATCAGTTCAAAAACAAATTCCGCTCTTTTCTTGTTTCCAGCACACACACAGACAAAAAAAAAAAGTATGCAAAACAATTTCACAGTGTGCGATATGAACCAAACGCTGTGAGAGAAATATTATGAAATATCATGGTGATGAGGAGAGGTCATTAGCCAACCATTAACTCATCCCCAGCACTGTAATACACTGGGGAATTTGCCTTTCTCCCCCTTTGTTTTAACCAGCTTGTCGGGGAATCTATTTATTTTCCTTCTCACTGAATTTGTGATGCAGCTAACCATAACATGAATGTATATTTCAAGCAGAACTCCGTAACTGAGGTTACCGAATGAGCTGGGATAGCGCACAGTATTTCAAAATGAAATGAAAGACTGTATTAGACATCTCTCTCAACTTCCAGTTCTGTGAGATTTATTTCAACAGCTCGTGTGTTCAACTAGGTTCATTCCGTCACCCTACACCCCAAACCAAAATTTCGAAACGCGTGACTATTGTATTGGGATACTGTAATCGATGTGTACGACCGCAATGAAGGTTCCCACCAAAACACGCACAGGGGAAGTGCCTCAACAACCGTACGAGCAAAGTTGTCAACAAAAGTTTGGTCTTTTCCTTGACAGGTGTTTTAGAAAGGACGTCAGTAAGCAGTTTCCTTAAGTTTGAGAGAATGGGTGGTCAAAAGGGAGGGTTTTTTTTTTTTTTTTTTTTTTTTTTTTTGATTGTTTTTTTTTTGTCCACAAGTGCACGTAGTACACCCAGTTTTAGAAGCTCATTTTATTTTTCTCAATTTATTTTTCTGTATGTTGGTCTTAATGTGTTGGCATCCACATTTTGTGCTAATTATGTTACTTTACACAAAAGCATGTGCGTGTGTCGCTTTCTTGTGAGTCTAGACCCAGCGTGAGTAGTTCATGGTCGTCGCAAAGATGGATTTGCTCTTTATCTTCATGAGATCCATTGGCTGAGCAGCTTGAACTCAGGGAGCATGGCAATTGATTCCAAATGTGTCTAATCACAGTGATTAGACTCAAAACAAAATGAAATCATATGGACGTTGACACAGGTGCATGCACATTTGCGTCTTCAAATTTCATATGCATGAACAAATTGTTAACAGAAGACAGTTTCTTACTAGGTGTAGAGGATGAGGGAAAGGGTCGGATACAAAGACTTGAAGAGAGGCGGAGAAGCAAAACGGTCTGAATTTTTCTTTTCATTTTAATGAATCGTCAGACTTTTTTTTTTTTTTAGTTTGTTTTTGTATTTACACCAAAGTAGCAAACAGAAGAAAACAAATGATTCGTTGTTTCCCTAAATTTGCTTCCATAGGCGTAATATATAAAGAAGTTGAAGCTGTTGTTGATGGCCGACGCTAGCTGATAAAAGCTTCTGATGACCATGCCAAATTATTATAGCGTCCTCCTATGCTGAGATCAGCTACTACAAGGTTTGAAGACCGCATAGCTATTGCCGGCACAATGCACACAATGAACAGAACGGAAGTAGCTATGATAACGCGAGTTATCGCTAAATCTCGCGAAGCGACAGACTTGGGAGCAGACGACACTGATCCCCTCCACTCGGACAGTTTCTTCAGTTTGACGGCAGTGACAACTGTGCAAACAGTGACAGAGAGATGAAGGAGAGCCAGGGGAGAAACAGACCGTAGACTGAGCTGTATAACAAATCCAGGATAAATTGGTGACGGAAATAAAAAACTGTTGGAAAGTTGATGTAAGCGATAGAGTTGTCTCTCAGATCAAACAGACAGGTCACGTTCAGGCGGACGCCTGCCACGACGACAAAACCGCCAGTGATGACGAACGTCATCATCCACAGTATCACAACTGGTCTTCGTCGACATGAAACTTTTTACCAAGAGAGGCCGGGTGACACACAAACATCGCTCTAAAGCTATGACGCTGTATACCAACTGGGATGATGTCACCAAGCCGAATAAACCGACCAAGTAGTGCCGGATGAAGAACTGAACGGAAGGTCCTACCTCGACTCCTCTTCCCACGACGAACATGTATATTATATCACTGTGGAAGGCAGCGTTCATGGTGATGCTCAGCAGGTCCAGCAGAGACAACGTGAAGAGGCAAGCGTTGATTCTGTCCTTTAGCCCGTGTTTATAGAAAACCGCCATACTTATGATGTTTGTAGGGAAGGACATGAGAATAGCCCTTGACCCATCCCTGCCAACACAGCGCTGATGATGTTTTCGATTTCCTTGGAGACTAAGTTGTCGTGGGAATGAATGGGAAGGACTGCAGCAAGAGGCATCCTTCAGGCACGGAGGTCACACTGCTGGTGTTGATATCTGATGTCACAAAGATCTCACTGAGCGAATTCCCTTGTGAAAATGGTCTCTCCAATCCTGACGTCATGGCTGAAACACCGTCCAACACTCAGAACTTCTTCACATTTAAGACTCGTATTATTCTTTTAACTAAATTTCTCTTTTTTTGTTTTTTTTTTTTTTTTGTTTTTTTTGCTCTTCATGTCAAAACACAGACATATCATTTTCTGGTACGTTGTTGTGTGCAAACTGAAAACTACCATGATAAAACATACAATCGACGCATTAATTGTTTACAGAAAAAAAAGAAAAGGTGTTCGTAGGATATTGTTTGATCGACAAAAGCTTTATACAATCGATAATTCAGTGATGATATCATTACTTGCTACTATATGTTTAGGTCACGTTCTAAAGACCTGCGGATTCTTTTGCAGTGCTAGATGCATGCTACAGTCCGGACCTCTTGCTATCGTCAGCTCCGTGCAAGATAGACCAAAGACCCTGGATGTTCTTGGCCACTTTACTACATTTCTGTTTCTGCTACTACTAGTGTCATACCCCTGCCATCTTCAACGTCTTCAATACATCTTTCACTGATCAAAACATATTGAAAACATTAGTTACTGTGCTAAAGTGACGAGCGTCGCAGGCTGGAAGGTCGTGGGTTCGAGTTCCATATAAAGAATTTTTATTTGTTGGATTTTTTTTTTTCGGCCCCGACCAGCTCCTACCCAGCGTTGAGTGTGCTACGAGCTCTGAGTGGAGGCTGGCCCGGGCAGTCCAGTTTCATTCGCTCAAGACATGCACCTGTGGGAATTTTGTTCCAATTTTCTGACGTGCAGTTGACTGTAACTCCTGTGCCTGGTCGATATTACGAAAGGAGGCGTGGTGTACATCCCTGTCGTGTAGCCTCTCACCAGAATGGAATTTCATAGCATCATCTTGAACATCTCCATACTCATCGATTATAACAGAAAATCTGAAATTCTGCTATTTTTTTGGTGACCGGCTGTTCCCGTTCTCTCTCGGTTTTGATTTTCACTCCATATCCAAACCTGTGAGAAAGTCTTCGGTATCGGCAAGCTTTTGCAGACCGTCGCTCAGAGACATGGTGGCACCTTCCAGTGGGGAGGAAAAAAGGAAGAGCGGGGGGGGGGGGGGTGGGGGGTGAACTTGATGTTCCGGTACAAAATGTTACTCAGATACAAAATGTTATCCAGTTACACTTGGTAGCAACGGTGTGGCGCAGAATGTCACCCCGGTACAGATTGTCGCTCCGGCTGAAATTTTGTACCAGCAAGTCACATAGTGATGACTACTACTGGTACAAACCGTCGCCATTTACGAATGTATACTTAAGGGTCTGGTCTGACTAGTGTTATGCTGTATGCTCCATTCACATACACGCACACACACGTGTGTGTGTGTGTGTGTGTGTGTGTGTGTGTGTGTGTGTGTGTGTGTGTGTGTGTGTGTGTGTGTGTGTGCTTGTGTGGATGGTGGTAAGAGGGTGGAATGAATAGGGAGAGGGGTAAACAGTTGAGAAGCAATACCGCACAGAGTATACAGATGATGAGGGAGCTAAGAAATGTTCTAAGTATCTCCTCAAGACAAGAGCGATCAAGGTCATCAGTCTTCACAATTCCCACTCCTGTCTGTTTGAAACAGACTTCGTCCCATTTGAAAGTGCGCATAAATACCTTATCTGTTAAGCATGTTCAGTTTTTAAGAGGTACATGGAAGTTTTGATTTAATGAGGATGATAAGAACGGTGAATGTTATATCGCCCAACATCTGCAGTAGTTAGTGGAATTCCTTCGGCTTTACGGGCACACACACACACACACACACACACACACACACACACACACACACACACACACACACACACACACACACACACACACACACACACACACACACACACACACACACACACACACACACACCACACACACACACCTGACAGACAGAGAGAAGAGAGAGAGAGAGAGAGAGGGAGAGAGATTTTGACAATCATCTATCATCAAAGGAGTTAAGGAAAAGGCTGTCCCTTCCTTTATAAATCTGTTTCATACATTCTCACTTTTACAACCGCTTTTGCATATAGTGTATAAACAAAATATCCACTCCTCCTCCCACCCCCCTTCCACCTGCACACACCACCGCGGACAGTACAAGCGCACGTTGATAGAAAAACTGAAAAGTTTCGGAGTGATACAGATCGAACGATGTATAAAAAAAGCTTCAGTGTGTTTCCACACATTCATTCTTTGACGGATATTCTTGTTATCAAATTAGTCTGTCATTGCCATGCAGTGTTTAAATATCTACGTAAACCTTTTAAATCGTAGACCATTACATGTGATGTCCGCCTGGTCTATGTTATCGTTTGCACAAGGAATGGGACACACAAAAGGATGTGAATTACTATTCATTTAAGATACATTTAAGGTACGCCAGAGATACATGCAACTTTGAATTCGATTGTTTTCTCATCAAAAGTTCTTGTGTGTGTGTGTGTGTGTGTGTGTGTGTGTGTGTGTGTGTGTGTGTGTGTGTGTGTGTGTGTGTGTGTGTGTGTGTGTGTGTGTGTGTGTGTGTGTGTGTGTGTGTGTGTGTGTGTGTGTGTGTGTGTGTGTGTGTGTGTGTGTGTGTGTGTGTGTGTGTGTGTGTGTGTGTGTCTGTGTGTGTGTGTGTGTGTCTGTGTGTCTGTGTCTGTGTGTGTCTGTATAAATGCACGCATACGTGTGTGTGTGTGTGTGTGTGTGTGTGTGTGTGTGTGCGTGTGTGTGTGTGTGTGTGTGTGTGTGTGTGTGTGTGTGTGTGTGTGCGAGCGCGCTCGCATGCGCACGTTCGTGCATGCGTGCGTGCGTGTGTGTATGTGTGCGTGTGTGTGTGTGTGTTTTGAATCAGCACGTGCGCGCGTGCCTGCGTACATGTTTGTTTGTTTTTTCTTTTTCTTTGTGCGTGTGTCTGCGCGCGCGTGTGCGTTGTGTGCGTGAGTGTGTGTGTGTGTGTGTGTGTGTGTGTGTGTGTGTGTGTGTGTGTGTGTGTGTGTGTGTGCCTACCCGTACGTGCCTACGTACGTGCCTACGTACGTGCGCACGTGTGTGTGTGTGTTTTTGTGTGTGTGTGTGTGTGTGTGTGTGTGTGTGTGTGTGTGTGTGTGTGTGTGTGTGTGTGTGCAGGCTAGAAGGTTGTACACTTTGTTTAGTAGATCAGTGTGTATGGATGTGGATACACACGTGAGCGCTTGTGTGTTTTTGTGCGCGCGAGTGTGTACACACACACACACACACACACACACACACACACACACACACACACACACACACACACACACACACACACACACACACACACACACACACACACACACACTCGACTAAGACTCGGTCTACAGACAGATAATGATCCAAATGAGACATAATTAACCAGCAGTTGTATTCGTTTTGGTACTATTTCTCAAACACAGGAGGAAAAGGACCGTAACAAGACAAAGACAACAACAGCTGTGTCAAAGTGCGTGGGCTTGTAGATCGACTCGGTGTCGAGAACGACGTTGTTCTCGACGTGTTTTTGAAAGTAAGATGACTTACAATGTTCTCAAAGTCTTGCATAACAACTGACATTATATGAAACTAGTGAGATAGCATTGAGACTTCCAGCTGAAATGTGTAATATACGAACAGTACTACTACTTTTATCATTACTAAAAATGACGAGGATAATTATAATGATGCGCGGGACTTCAATAGCACGGTCCTCCACTCTGCACCTGAAAACTGCAAGAGAACTGCTATCCACCAGGATGTCATTTAAAAGCAGTACATATTCAGATGAGACAACTCTGAGAAGCGATGCGTCTGCTAACCCAAAGCGTTTATGGAGAGAACCGCTTTGGTGATGGCAGCTTGAGCGCTAATCTAGTATATGTCAAAAGCAGAAGAAGGCTGACCACCACAGAAACACACGAGACCACAATTTTTCCTGCGACCTACCATAATAGTTCAAAGTTCTCATGTTTTCAGCTTCCAAACAAAGTCAGAGAAGTGTGAATCTTTGAAGAGAAAAAAGTGAAAAGTGTGTGTGTGGGGGGGGGGGGGGGGGGGGAGGATGTAAGTCCCACTAACAAAAAAAAGTCTTTACAACAATAAATGAAGGAAAAAAGAAGAAGAAGAAGAAGAAGAAGAAGAAGAAGAAAGCAAAAAAAAAAAAAATAAATAAAAAAGAGAGAGAGAAAAATTGTGGAGAGCAAAAAAATTAAGACAAAAACACAGGGCCTACAAACAGATCTGAGTGTAGTCCTTAATTAAATCAGTTCATTAAGACAGCGGCGTCATATGACGTGTGAGGTTTGGAAGAAGGGTGTTTCTCCCGTGACGCCCTGTTTGGATTGACAGTTTAACTCAGAAGGTTAAAAAAACATGGTCTCAAACCGTGTACACGTATTGATTAGAGAACAAAAAAAAACATTTTAGAAAAAACGAAATGATTTCTCATGTTCTTATGTTTTGGCTATCAGTTTGTTTCCATTTGTTTGTTTTGACGAAGGAGGGCATCGGGTGCCATAAATTGCAGTGATATACCTTTTGGCTCATACTTTTTCCCCGTTAAAAAAAATGCTGGTGTTCTCTACATTTACTTCTTTCTTTCTACAATTTTGGGTATAGTTTTCTTCCTTTTCCCATCTTTGTTAGGAGGAGGAATGGCAGGTTGGAGTGGAATTTGCTGCATGCTTGTCTGCGAGATGTCTGTCCAGTTCCAACAGGACAAAATGGTCCTAAACCGTGATCTACCTATTATTGCATGTGTATGTGTGTACGTGCACGCGCGCGCGCGCGCTCACACACACACACACACACGCACACACACACACACACACACACACACACACACACACACACACACACACACACTCACGCACGTGCGCGTATTCATACAGAGAGAGAGAGAGAGAGAGAGAGAGAGAGAGAGAGAGAGAGAGAGAGAGAGAGAGAGAGAGAGGACCTTCCGAATTCCGAGGACCTTGATTTCAAATTCCAGTAGACAGGAACGGAGCAAAGAAAAGGCCCTCAGACATTTCTTCAGACCCCTACTCTCACCGCCGATACTGGTTCCAGACACACGGCACAGTTTTCAAAGGGGACAGCATGCAATGTCGACTGAAGAGTGCATTAAGCTGTTGCAGACGGAGGTGTGTGGAAATCAAGAGAAAGTAGGGGCGCGGTAGAGAGAGAGAGAGAGGGGAGACGGGGGAGAGAGAGAGAGAGACGGGGGGGGGGGGGGGG
>JADBJO010001720.1:247500-255000 GCA_016801955.1 Conus betulinus | reverse complement strand
CTCGTATATTTCATACCTTGCCGTGACTTTATACGCAGCTTAATTCAAACTTTAATTCTTTTTTTATGTTTCATATTTCGTGCTTTGGCACACATAGCGGTGATCAGGAAATTCGTGGATGCCGTCTGCCAGTGAAATCTTTCACAACAAACTATCATGGAGTACAGGGAGACTCGCAGCTCTGGGATGGAACGCTTGGTGTTGGTCTGTGTGAGTTTTTGAAGGAGGACAGCATTCGGTGACAGCACACTGTTTCTCACTTTTCCTTGAATTTGACTTAATCGAAGAAGAAAAGAAATAATGAAGAGGAGCCACGACAAACTTAAAGAGGACTTAGCACAGCTTGACTTTGTGTGTGTGTGTGTGTGTGTGTGTGTGTGTGTGTGTGTGTGTGTGTGTGTGTGCGTATGTGTATGTGTGTGTGTGTGTGTGTGTGTGTGTGTGTGTGTGTGTGTGTGTGTGTGTGTGTGTGTGTGTGTGTGTGTGTGTGTGTGTGTGTGTGTGTGTGTGTGTGTGTGTGTGTGTGTGCGTGTGTGCGTGCGCGTGCATGAGTGCGTGTGCGCGTGTGTGTGTGGTGTGTGTGTGTGTGTGTGTGTGTGTGTGTGTGTGTGTGTGTGTGTGTGTGTGTGTGTGGACCCGAGGTACACATTAACATTGGAATTCTATCACCAAGTCTAAGCATGATCGTGAAGGGAATTTAACCAATTCTTTTTCTCATTGTCTGCCTTTTGGCCGACTCTAGAGGAAGGTCCAGTGACGGTGAAGAAAGACCCAACGAACGCAGGGAAATCTTTTGACAACGGGAAAGATTGTAGCCTGGGATTCTCTACAGAGGGCACGTAAGCCTCCATGGCGAACGCGAAAGCTTGGCCATGTCTGGAGTTGTACTGGCTTCAGCTGTCAGCGGAACAGCAACGAGTGGTGGCTGTGGGATGCACGTGGCACTTGCATGACGGTGGCGTGTTTCGCTGGTGGGCTCTGCAGTCATTAGATATGTGCTGGTCCACCCTTGAGAGCGCGTCCGTGGGATTCTGTCGTGTCACTTTCCAGTGGCCACGACACAATGGCATCTGCCGGAGAGCAATTGTATCCCACGACGTCTTAATGGAATGCCGTGAGCGTCCCGGCACCGTGTTTAAACAAACAGTGCAGGCTTCCAGGTTTGGTGCAGGATTGCTCCTAGCTACTTTGTTTGGCAGTTGTGGACAGCACTTCTCTGGGTCCCACCTGCGCCTTCGGGTGTATCTTTTTCTTTGTTTCATTCTCATTACTCTCAGAGAGAGGAATGTAACATCTACACGCCTCCTTTAATTCAACCTCTCCTTCTCCTCTCCCTCCTCTCACCCCCCCCATTCTTTTCAAATGCCTGTTAAGTCTGGATGCTTTAGTGTTTGTAAAGTTCAGTTCGTGGGTTTCCAAATCAATTTTTCGTGTTGAACTTAATCAAAATATCGACCCATTGATAGTTATGGCCGTATAAGTGGCCTTGACAGGGCACTTTAAATGTATCCATGTTCTTGAATGTCGTTACGTATTGTTGCCTAGCTCTACATCCCCGAATCTTCCTCTGCCCACAGTGAGGCGCACGTTCTACGTTCGGCTACCATTTTCATGTGTGAAAAACATGGTGTGGAACAGCAGAGCCGCAATGAATCAGTTCGGGTCTGTGATATCAAGGGCGAAGAAGAGAGACAATTGGAGTTTTTTTTTTACAGAAGGCAGTCAAGATGATTGCGACGCTGAAGCTGAAGAGAGGCATGAGGCCATCTTGGTGATCCACAGTTGGTAAACGACAGAAAAAATGACGGCTTATGTCCTGGTTTTATGCACCTGGTCTCTGGCGGTTAGCTGAAGAATGTTATGAAAAAGACCTTTGGAGACAAACCGAAATACAAGACGATCTTCACCAATGATGATCTGACCCGCTTCGGTCCAGGCTGTTGGCAACGGTACAGAATCTTCATTTGACTGGCAGAGCTTGGACTGTGAAGGGTAGAATCCATTGCACAAAGAAACGACAGGCAGGGTCCTCCAGTGCTGCAATTCTCCGGGCTCTTCCAATGCTAAGCCCAGCCCCTATAATCGAGAATCCCAACATTTGCTAATATGGGATGAAGGAAAACGAACAATGTGCAGTAAGCGTAACAGTTGCCATAAGTTGTACCAGGTGCCGCAAACGTAACAGGTGCCGCACCTTAGGAGGTGCAGCAAACATAACAGGTGCCGCAAACGTAACAGGTCCCGCAAACGTGACAAGTGTCGCGAATGTTCACCTCCGCGTGGATGGTTGTGTCCGCTTTGGGAATGTAAAGATTCCAGTTCGGAGATTTGAGTCAGTCACTGTATCTTTGCTGCCGTTTTTTTTTTTTTGTAATCTCCTGCTGCAAACAAGATCTTAAACGAGAGATGATTCTATTCCCCCCCCCCCCCCCCCCCCCCCCCCCCCCCCCCCCCTTTTTTTTTTTTTTTTTTTTTACAGAGTGGGATTTTAGCGTGTTAAAGAGCTCACAGATGCGAGGGAGTTGTTCACTGGCTAAACACTCAGACTTTCAAAGTTGATCTTGGTGGGAACAATAAATCAAGATCAAATGTGCCTTATACAAATGTGAAGCTATCAATTACAACGAAAATTTGCAGAAACAGAAGCTTTACTAAAATTTTGGACTCCGAGAGCCGTAATACTTGTTTGATGAGTCGCAGTTCTAATACGTCTTGTTATGTCATACTAGGTTAGTTTTGATTGTCTTACCAGATCGATCTGACCACTGTGTATAAAAAAACTTCAGAGGTTGTGTTTTCCAATTGTGTGGTATAGTAAGCATGGTAAGATCAACAGCAAAGCAACAACTAGAACAGGAAGCCAAGGCGCCTTGAAAACACCTGACATTAGGATATACATTTGTGTTTTCAAACTTCTTTGTGTAGAATATCAATTTGCCATAAATAGAAATTAACATTGGATCATAAGCCCAACCATTTATTTACACACACACACACACACACACACACACACACACACACACACACACACGCACGCACGCACGCACGCACGCACACGCACACACGCAATCACACACACACACACACACACACACACACACAACACACCACACACACACACACACACACACACACAATCTTGAAGCATAATGACCTACAAATGCTTACACGAGAATGAAGTCGAATTCATTTTGAAGTCATAACTTTATGGCATACAAAGAATTCTGTTACCGGTTTGAACCCCAGACTGCAAAAGCGAACTACTTGCGGAACCCGTCCTTTGCAACACTAAAATCAAAGCGGATGGTGCTGTAATTTCAACAGAGGACCAAAGAAAAAGAAGTGTATGCAGCAAGGCATTTTCTGAAAAAAAAAAGGAAATACAGAGCTTACAACCGACTTCAACTATATCATTGGTTTTGCTACCCACATTTTATTAACTTCTAGTATAAAAGGAAATATAAACAAAACTAGGATGTTATTAGACAAAAAAATCTCAACTATAATCAAGACATGCTATGAGCTGCAGATATTGTTACAAAGGCAAGAAAAGGAGCTAACTGTATTCTTAAAACGTAAACTTGACTAGTATAAATGAAACCGCTGTGCGTAATTGGAACAAAAGATATATAGGGTATTCTTGCATGTTCACAAAATAAATGATATTCAATTAAAATGGCCATAAATTAGAATAATTGAAACAGAATCATGAGATTTCAGGATGAAATGCACGCGCGCAAGGACATGCCATGAATCCACCAAGTGAACAGACTATAGAACTATGCAGAAAAAATGCGCAATGCCAGCCACTAAACTCTCGAGCTGTGGCCTACAAACAAGCTTTTGTTGTTTATTTGTTATTGTTTTTGAGGCCTTAATCAAACGGGAGATGGAACTCTTGGCGAGTTAAGATTAAAAAAAAAATATATACTCGTCAATTTGTTTCGGAAGATTCTCTTCGGCGGAAACGATCTACGAATGTCTATGATTCCTGGGAGGGCACAATGGAAATTAAAAAAAAAAGAAAAAGTTTGGCATTATTTCGGAACAGACGTCGTAGGCGTGTTTCCCCCCCCCCCCCCCCCCCCCCCCCCCCTCTCTCTCTCTCTCTCTCTCTCTCTCTCTCTCTCTCTCTCTCTCTCTCTCTCTCCTCGTCCCAGTCGAAGAGCAAATGTCATTTCCTTTTTGAAGCATCCTCTGTTTCCACAGCCCAGTTCCTTTCATCCTGATCCGATCCGTTTTCTCTTTCTCTTTTCTTTCTCTCTCTCGGCTCAGAGACCGACCTCCATGGTCGGCTGAGAAGTAGGTAGCGGCCCAGAGGATGACGTATATATGTGGTTCAGTCTCGTTTGACTCTTGTTGTCGTTGTTGCTTTTGTTGTTGTTGTTGTTGATGATGATGATGCGGTTGTTGTTTTCTCCTTAGAGTTCTGCTAGTCTTTAAATCGTCTCTGGTGTCTCTTTGGGTTCAAATAGTCCGCACGTGCTCAATGAGGATTCGTTTCTGCTGATTACAGTATTCAGGGACAGTAATGTAAAAATAGTGTGTGTCGAGAAAAGAAAGGTTTTCTTCCTCCAACCATAACCTGAATTTAGTGGCTTCCTGAGTTGGTTCTCATCTGTCCTCTGTGCTAACATCACTATCTTGCATGTCTTCTTGCTTGGCTCGTTATTTCTGTGATTTCTAGATTTTGTGCCGGCACTCTGATTGTGAGTCCCCTCGATTCAGCAGCACAGCAGGGTCCAATCCAAGACAGCTGGCGCGTGGTGAACAGCCGAAACCCCCACGAAATATTCGTAGACATTACATGGTTTTCGATCTGGTCTAAATGATGAAGATGATGCTAATGAAGATGATGAATGAATATGGCTACGATAATGATGATGATGATGATGATGACGATGATGATGATGATGATGATGGTGTGGTGGTGGTGGTAATGACGACGACGACGACGTAGTCATCAACAACAACAACGACGACAACAAGAACAACAAAAACAACATCAACATTCAGAAGAAGAAGAAGAGAGAAGAAGAGTGATAACAATAACGTTGATAATAACAGTGATAATGGTGAAAATGATGATGATGATGAAAATGATGATGATTATTATAATCATTATTATGCTGATGATTAAGATGATGATGATAGGGAGGAGGAGATAGAGGTTCGGTTTCATCAAAGAGACTTCAGTGCGAACGGAGTAGTCCATATAGCTATGATTCGTTTCAGAGTGAGCTCAGAGTTAAGAAAAAGAGACTAAGATTGCGAACACATGGCAGATAGTGGGATTTCAGAGAAGCCAAGACTTTTTACGATGGATGTTTGGACCTTGAGTCCCAGATAAGTGTTTTGTAAAGTGAAATGTTATATCATTATTAATTTCAGTGTATTGTTAGACGCCCCCACAGGTTGATATCAGAGAGACATTTTTTATTTCGGGAGTATCACTGTTGCCTAATGTGTCAGTATGATCAAACTGGGAGTAATCGGCGAACATTTCATGATGAACAGAGTGATTGCTGACGACCTCAGTCAGGGAGGTCCTGTACGATGTGAACAGCGCTGGATCCGGTACAGAACCCCGGTGAAGCCAAAGTCTGATGACACTGTGTATAATGACGAACTACTTTTCTGTTTGACAGATACAGTCAATTTAGTGCAGTGTCACATATGTCAAAGCTTGTGTAAAGACGTGAGATGATGATTTCGTGGTCAATTGTTTCAAATGTTGCAGACATATCTAAAAGAAAAAGAAACGATACTTTATTGTCATTGAAAGATATCCGAGTTATATTCAAGATTCGGGTGAGAGTGCGTTGTGGGCTGTGTCCAGCGCTAAAAACTGTTTGGAGAGAACAGTGATGATTGTTCATAGGAAGATACCGGGTACAGTTAATGAAGAATTTCTTTCCATGTGGTGTTTGACGAAAAGAGGAAATGATGAAGATAGGTTGGTTTTCTTTTCTTCAGTTTATTTGGAGCAAACGATGGTGTGTGTTTCAAAAGAGGCTTGGCATTTGTAGTTTTGAGGTCACCAGGATCTTAACCACTCAAAAGACATCTGTTGAAAATATTAGGGGACGGTAGGAACAGAGTACAGAGTTTTCCATAAACAAGAAAACGATTGGATCAAATTTGCCAGTTTTGTTAATGTTGTTGTTGTTGTTGTGTTTGTTTTTGATTTATTTAAATTCCGTTTTTTTTGTATAATCTTTCACAAACATGGGCATGAAAGGTTCACCTTGAATCGAGTTGGACTAGCCGGAATAAGTGGAGGTGACTGCTGAAGGCAAAGGAGATTAAACGTGCTGCGAAGAATGACTATCGTGTCGTGGAAAACGTTTTTAAAAGCTATCAGCAAGTTTGAAGGTCATGTGCTTGTGGGAAATACAGCAGTCTTTCTTTTTTTGCCCTGAATCTCATTCACGTTGCCGTGAAGTTCCTCTACAACTCTTGCCAGCCGAGATCTGTGTGGAGTAAAACTTGGTCTCACAGTTGTGAGGTAAATCTGCAAGGTTCCGGGGTGTAGAGCTGTAAAACTGTTTGTGAACAATGAGAATACAGGAGCGCCAGTGCCTTTCTGCTTAGCGGCGCAAAAGTTTCAGTTCTACAGGTTCAGGGGCGACGGGGGTTCTTCTGTGATGTGGCTGTCTCTGTCCTGATTAGAAATTACGCAGATCTACAAGATTAATCCTTAAAATCAGCCCAGGCAAACTACAGATGGCCAGCAGTCTAGGAGAAAACTCTAATATTAAACTCCGAGCAAAATGATTTCGATATCCGTCGTAAACCGTCCTTTAGAAACGACCTCTTCCATCCTCCATTCCACGTGAAGTGTTTGAAGCGTTGTCAATTACAAATGACATTAAATCAAGGTGCATTGAGTTCGAGATGTTTACAGTTCGAAGAGTGATCAGTTTATAGCGTGGTCAGATCGATTTGACGTCAGTTCACAGAGAATGCATGACAAAGGCTGGATGCTCTCATCTCTTTATCCGTGCACGAAATAAACCTTAAAACGTGTGCAATGGCAACACCCTCGAGATTTTCTCTCCTTTTCCTTCTCAGCAGTAGACTTCAGTTCTCTCTCGTCAGTGTCTGTATCTATTGACGTGTTCGTCATTTTCTTTGAATTTGTTTTCCTTCCAGTGATTTGAGGCGTTAGCGTGCGAGCTGGTAATTTTGCGAAAGCTTTGCCAGTGTGTGCCTTGGTAGATACGTTCTTTGTATTGTAGCTCACTTTATTTCATTCCCGTGCTGTTGTCTTTCTCAAGCTTTTATAAGGTTACGTCCGTTTTTTTTTTTTTACATGAATTTGAATAAATCTCTTTGAATCTGGGTGAACTTCGCCTGAACTATGCTACTAACGTGTCTCTTTTACTTCATTCCTGTCCCTAGTTGTTACCGCAATGTAAGAACGGATAAACGTTTATGATAACCCTGTCAGAGTTCGCAGGCAGTCTGAAGGTCATCTGTGTTCTCACTCAAAAGCAC
>JADBJO010001720.1:227500-242500 GCA_016801955.1 Conus betulinus | reverse complement strand
ATCATCCCACTATAGGGTCTTGTGCGTGTGTGTTCGCGCGAAAACTGCCTCAACTACGGGAATGTCTGTAAGTATGCTGATATGGAAAATCGAAAAACAAAAACAAAAAATGATATGGAAAATCGAAAAACAAAAACAAACCAAGCAATATATGACGAACAAATAAAATAACAACGACAAAAAGCAACAACAAGCAAACAAAAAACCATGCTTCATCCATCCAACAGGCGCGGCCGCTCCGAAGATTCGAATCCGCGACCTTGACATTGAGGGTCAATTGTTCAACCACTTGACAATTGCACCCGTCGAACAGCCGGCATTGGATGCAATTTCCATTGAAAGAGCCACCAGCACACCCACTGGGACGACATGGCTAAGGGAAACAGAGAATGGCAGGCGAAGAAGAGAGCGACACATGTTATAAATTCAAAACAAAAATCGTAAGAAAAGACATCAAGTAGAAGCTGTCAAAAGAAATCTGACATGCCGCTGGCATATTGACATGACATCTCTCTCTCTCTCTCTCTCTCTCTCTCTCTCTCTCTCTCTCTCTCTCTCTCTCTCTGTGTGTGTGTGTGTGTGTGTGTGTGTGTGTGTGTGTGTGTGTGTGTGTGTGTGTGTGTGAGCGCGCCTCGGTCTCTCATTCCGTCTCTCTCTCTCTCTCTCTCTCCCTCTCCCCCTCTCTCTCTCTCTCTCTCTCTCTCTCTCTTTCTCTCTGACTTACACACACACACACACACACGCGCGCGCGCGCGCGCGCATCACGTCAGCCTGCGCCTGCGCGCAAACACACACTGGTGTAATCTCCAATGTCCTGCTTTCCCGTTGAAAGAGCATACATTGTTTCCAGACTGAAAGGAACCCTATTTCACAACCCAGTTCTCTTCACCTGGCTTTGTCGTGTTCCTGGAGTTTATAGGGTGCAGAGGGGGCAGGGTTCCTGAAGGAGAGATGGAGCAGGAGAATATCTGCGAGAGCGGGATGGGAAGTGAAGCTGGAGAGTGGTCTAAGGAACATCGGAACACAGGATGGCCACCCCCGAGGTTCTACCCAGATCTTGACATGCCAGATCAATCTCATCTGGTGGTTTGCGCATAGTGAAATATGATCAGAGATTGAAATCAGCCCGCGTGATGGTGTTGACTTTTTGTTGTCTGATTTGCTCCTCTTCACTGGCATTGCTCTAGTGTCCATCGTCTCGAATTCCATCCACAAAGCCGCGCACATAGCTATCACGTTTAAGTCTCAGCTCTGAAGAAAGCAGGAAGTGTGGCAGATCATGGAGATGTCAACCGCCAGAAGAAACCGACCGTGCGATTGCTCAGTTGCCTTGGTGGTAGTGCTCGGATGTGCGTGCTCTGGTTTTTGCATATGACGACTGTCTACTAAAATGCTTAAAAGCAAAATCATCATCTCACGTACTAGACTAAGGGACCAGCCCTCTCTTGAAGAAATACTGCTATCACATCTTTCAGACTATTTCCCCTGAGAACTTTTCAGGCACTGAAGGTATGACACCGAAGACAACATGACAAAGAAAACTGGATCGTGGGATTACCATGCAAGCTTGACAATCAGCGTCACAGAATCCTAGACATCGGTTTTCTTTTTTTCATGATCAATGCCAGTTAGGATAACGGGTGTATGATACTGCAACGTTCTTGTTGGTGATCCTAAACAATAAGAACACACCTGCACTCCACTGGCCTTTCTGAACATATCCCGACATCAACCAAACTAGGGAGCTACAAGCACCTGCAGTGTTTGTCAGAAAAAGATAGGCTGTGTAGCCAACGGTGCTCTCTGTGGTTACCAGTTTCCCCACATATCCCAGGGCAGGAGCGGTAGCTAGCGTTTACCATCTCACAGTAGTAATTGTTCTGATCAGTTCATGCCATAAATATTTTACAGCTGACTCCATGAAAACCTTGTTCAGAGATGTTCCATCTGGCATGATCTTTGAATTTCTAGAAGAGATTAATATTTTTCATTTGATCTAAGGTTTTATAGAAGAAAGACTACAAGGTGTCTGTCAAAGAGATGTGTGAAAGGTGCTTTGTTGTTGTTTTATTTTCTGATGACTGGTGAGTTGACTTCAGCGTGGTGACAGCCCTGATATGGCCCTTTGCGATCGCCTGGGCTATGAGCAATATTACCGTACCGTACCTGCCCGCCCAAGACGTCTACTATGGTGTTTCGACAGCTGGTCTCTCGAGAGTGACAAGTTGAGATCGCAGTTCCTACTCATCAGAGAACATTACTCTTGCACTTGAAGGAAAATCAGTTATAATGGTACAAATTTTTTCCAAAAAGAAATCGTTTGTGACATACAGACTTCAAATGCAACAGTTACTTTTTAGTTGGAAACTATGTGAATCAGAGACTGCAGTGTTTAAATATTGTCTTTGTTTTTCATCTCCATTTATATTTATTTCTGTACAATGATATGTGACTGGCTGAGCGATTCGCAGGTTTCAGAACCTTCCCCGCGATTGGTGTCGAGAAAGTTCTCAGTTCACTTGTTGCTCTCTCTCTCTCTCTCTCTCTCTCTCTCTCTCTCTCTCTCTCTCTCTCTCTCTCTCTCTCTCTCTCTGCCTCTCTCTCTCTCTTCCTCCGATCCCTGGCTCTGTCTCTCTCTCTCTCTCCTCTCTCTTCCTCTGTCGTCTCTCTGTCTGTCTGTCTGTCTCTCTCTCTCTCTCTCTCTCTCTGTCTGTCTGTCTCTCTCTCTGTCTCTGTCTGTCTCTGTCTGTCTGTCTGTCTCACTCTCTCTCTCTCTCTCTCTCTCTCTCTCTCTCTCTCTCTCTCTCTCGTCGTCGTCGTATCTTTCTTCCTCGAGACACTTTTCTTCTCTCAATGTCTCTCTCAGGGCGTCCATTGTTACAATGATGGAGCGACTTCCATTCCTAGTCGAACGCTTGTTTTGCTTCACGTTTGGTGGTTGATTGCTTCGTAAAAAGAGTAACGAAAAGCATGGGAACGAGGGCAGATTGGATGACCTGCGGGTGCTTCGTGGAAATGGAAATTCTTAAGCAAGAAACACTAATGCATTGCGATGGGAAAAAAATGTAAAGAAGTGTTAGGCGTCATGCTGGATTTGCCTTAGGTTTATTATCCTGTGTGTTTTATTCCTTTGTTTTATTTTTTCAAATATTAGGATTTTTCGGTTATGTATTCATTCGTTCATTTTTATCTTTAACTGTTTAATTCATTCACTCATTTCTTTCTTTCATCCGTTGGTATTCTTATCCCTTAACGTGAGAAACCCAATGCCCAGCTCTGCTGTCGCATTACCAGCTCCCACAGATTACCTGAACTGTCAATCACAGATGTCGTGGCGCCTCCTACCAGAATCATCCCCGCTCCATAATCGAATCACTTCGATGATTTTCAATAATGTCGGTTCTGATTGTATACACGTATGATACCGTCCATTAAGCCCCCTGTGACACACAGCGTCAACCTCAAACTCCTTCACCTCCCCATCCTGTGTACCCTCTCCTCGTTCCTCTAGAGAGAGCGGCAGTCCAAACGGCTCTCTACCACCAGTTCCCGTGGCTCTACTGACACCGATGACTGACGTGGACATCAGCCTACCAGGGACCCTGATGGGCACTTAAGATGTAAACGATGCAGGATCAACATGAGAAACAAAACGCGAGGGGCACCAAAAAAACAAAACAAAAACAGACGTTTCTACCTCCTTCAAGGGGGTTATGTTCAGACCTTCGTCTTTTCTGACTACAAGCTGTTTGATTTCCACGAGCCTTGGTGAAAAAAAATTAAATGTAGCTTAAAGAACGACTCCCATGAAATCTTGGTGCGGATGCTGACAAAATCTCGACTCCTTTTTTTCTTTCCAGTGTTTAAACTGCGCGAGAAATGCTTTTTTTTTTTTTTTTTTTTTTTTTTTTTTTTACAGTTTTGTGATTTTCCTCAAGAAATGATTACCGCATCTCGATGAAAAAAAAAAGAAGAAATCAGACTGTTTAGGTGTATTGGTATCCACGCATTTGCAGAATTTGGCTCGGACCCATATTTCAAGCCAGTACCGGTGAAGAAAATAACATTCATAGGGGGGGAGAAGTGATCTTCTTCAATTACTGCACGGTACCAACTTTAGCTAAACACTGACGCTACGACCGACGAGTAGCTTAGGCAATGAATCCAAGCAGTTTGGATTTACCTGTGCAGGATTTTGACACATATCAAAAGATGTATGATGAGTTCGTGTGGGTTTCGCTCAAATTAATAGGACAGCTTGACCTCGACAGAGTCTGCACTAAATGGAATACCTTTTGATTGTGTGTGTATGTTTTCTTTTTTGTTGTCTCTGTTGTTAGTTTTTGACTCGCTGAAGAAGAAGAAAAAGAGGATGACAATATAAATGGGGGTATATTTTGATTCCAAATAAGCGACAGGACTGCACACTTGATGTGGTATGTGTATTCTCTTTCAGTGTCAACCGCACCGGAGAAATGCAGAGACTTTTAGTGTTAGTCAGCAGAGAGATGGAGATACCTGTAGTGTTGGTCACCAGAGAAATGCAAAACCCCTTCAGCGTTGGTCACCAGAAATGCTGATACCTTTAGTGTTGGTCACAGGAGAAATGGAGATACCTTTAGTGTCGGCCATCACAGACATGCAGATGCCTTCAGTATTAGTCAGCAGAAGAATGAAGACACCTGCATTTTTGATCGGCAAATTCGGAAATGGCTGAGGTTCGGTTGATAGATCCTTTAGGGCTTTTGTTTTGTTTATTTGTTGTTTGTTTGTTTGTTTTTTTACCCCATAGTTTATTTGATTTTGATTCTGTTGTTGTTAGCTCAATGGCAGAGAACTAAGTGGGCAGTTCAAACGTTGCGAGTTCAAATCCCGCTGACGCCCTACATACCAACGAAACATTATCGCTGGCCCTCTCCACCTGCCAGTCAGACAGTGTCGGAGCACATGTAGACCCCCCGCGCCCTGGTCCTTCGTGTAGTTATCCGTGTCTGCCATATCAATTTGGGGAGTTGTGGACGATAAACGTGATTGTAAACAACCATCTGCATTGTGCTCTCCACAGCGTCAGTCCAGCACGATAACCATTCTGCCACAGTGGGCGATCTCTCTCTTTTTTTTCCCCCACTGAGAATGCTGTCGTTGTTCTCTTGTTCAATGAAGGGTGGAGGCGGAGAAATGGAGATTATGGCGAAGCGCTGGAGGGATATCGTTTCAGGAATGAAGAGTCTTTAATTTCACACTTCAATTCTTTTCGAATCGTTTTGGATCTGGTTTTACATGGTTTCCATAGAAACGAAAATCAGACGATAGTAAATAACAAACAAGTAACGTAACTCTTGGTTCCGGGATGAAATAGACACACGCCCATAACTGCAAACGAATGCTGCTTACGACACCGTTTCGCCTATCAAAATGATAGCACAGAGCACACAGAACAAACGAGGACACATTAAAAAAAATGTTCCAAGCTTGCACATATGCTCTGTGCATGACACATCTACACAGCAACAACAAAAGGAGAAATGAACAAACACACAACAAACAAGTTCATCCCCCCCAAAAAGGATGTTCCAAGCTTGCGCCTATACTAAATATTGTCAAAGAAACACACGGACGAACAGTAACAAATACAGGTAAACTCGGGTTGACTGGTGGGAAAGGAAATCTGAAGTGAGGCAGGGAACAGTAAACATTTGACTTTCCCGGGTGCATTGAAGTCCTTCAATCAGAAGATAGGCTTGAAGTTACTACATTCGAGTTGGTAGGGTGGGTTGGTAGCGTATACCGACAACAAACACAACTAGACATAATCGAAATTTTATGTGTTAGAGAGTCGAAGTATTCTCAGAATATTTTAATGACTCTTAATTTCCTGCATGTATGTATGTTTGTTGTATGTATTTATGTGTATGTGCATGTGCATTGCAGTGCATACATGCTTTTATTTCCAGTATATCTAAGCACATTGTCTTAACTTAACCATTTGTTTGATAGCTTTTATATTTTGAAAGAGAGAGTTTACAAGATGTGAGTGCCAGATCGTATGCTTTTGAAGATATTAATGCTGTTCTTGTTTTGTGTGCATATGTGTGTGTGTGTGTGTGTGGGGGGGGGGGGGTGGTAGGTAGGTAGGTACTCGATGCTTGTGAGGGCGTCCATATTTCGACTTCATTCGTAAGAAGTATCCGAGTGCTAGAAAAAAAAAATCTCGTTGGTTGTAACACGTGCTTTTTGTGCCATGTTTACTGATAACGCGTTTTCTATGACGATTGCAAAAATAATAATGATAATGCCAGATTCATCCTACCTTCTTATCAGTATTCTTTGCTGTGTGTGGCCACAATCAGCACTTTAACAATTTCAGTGTTAGTGTTCATAGACGAAAAACCACGTGCAGGCTGGTACATTCATCTTGGTTTATCTATTACCTCCTCTGTGTTTATAATATTTGCACCAATGTCTGTCGATTTGTTTCTTTTGTCAGCAACACTGGGGAAAACAACCAATTTGAATGAAACATTGTGGGGACAATACATGTGGCCCAACAACGAGGCAATTGAATTTGGAGGCGAATTCGTGGTCCGGATTCGGTGATGACTCAATAATCACTCCACGCCCGAAGTTTGTCCCTGGTGGATAAGAGAAAGGATTCAGCCCAAATTTGCACACACACACACACACACACACACACACACACACACACACACACACACACCCTCTACCCCCCTCCCCCCTCCACGAGTGAATCCAGACCAACCTCCCATTCTTTGTTTTAAAAATCATTATTCTCCTTCAAAACTCGTCTTCCTTCTCAAATGAAGAGAGGGGCAAAGAAGAACCAGGAAGGAGGAAGCAAAAAACGAAGGGGAGGGTGGGGGAAGGGGGAGAGAATAAGCTCTACACCGAAAAAATCCATTTCTCAAAGCATGACCCAGATCCTGCAATCGTGTAAATCTCTATGACTGTTGGGCTGTGGAATTTGGGTAGGGGGAAAGGGGAGGGGGGGGGCGCGGCTAGATGAAGGAAATACGGGAAGGAGGAGGAGGAGGAGGGGGAGGGGGATCCGGGAGGGGAGCATGAGAGAGCAAAAAAAAAAACGGGCCTTCTTGTATACTCCCTAGCTCGTTACTGAAGCGTCAGCTGTGGATCCCTTCGGTGTGAACGGCCGTTGCCACGCACAGTGACAGCTAAGTTTCCCGGGGGAAGGATAGGCGACAGACATCTGACCTCTTCACTGGCAAATGGAGTGGCCTGGTTTTCTCCAGAGAGCTCTTAAGAAGCACGCAAGAGCGTGATAAATCAGTCACACAGGCGCGGTGTTCCACGAAAGAAAAGAAAAAAGAAATCGGCCACTCTGTCTCTTCCGAAATCCGTGCCTTCCTATCCCCACCCTACGTGTCTCTCTTCCCTTCCCTTGTTCTCCCCCCCCCCCCCCCCCCCCCCCCCACGCCCCCATCGCCCCTCTCCTCCTCCCTCGCCATCCTATCCGTCCCCCTCTTCTCTCCCCCTACTCTCCTCTCTCAAGTATGATATGAAGTTCATTTGAGGGGGAGGACGAAATGTAATAAACATGAAGATCAAACACACTTTCTCTATCTCTGTCGAAGACGTTGCCGTGCCCTGCCCTGCCCTGCCCTGCCCTGCCCTGTCATGCCCTGCCCTGCCCTGCCCTGCCCTGCCCTGCCCTGCCCTGCCCTGCCCTGCCCTGCCCTGCCCTGCCCTGCCCTGCTGTGCCCTGCCCTGCCCTGTCATGCCCTGCCCTGCCCTGCACTGCTCTGTTTTGCTTTGCCTCGCCTCGCCTCGCCTCGCCTCGCCTCGCCTTGCCTTGCCTCGCCTTGCCTTGCCTTGCCTTGCCTTGCCTCGCCTCGCCTCGCCTCGCCGCCTCGCCTCGCCTCGCCTCGCCTTGCCTTGCCTTGCCTTGCCTTGCCTTGCCTCGCCTCGCCTCGCCTCGCCTCGCCTCGCCTTGCCTCGCCTCGCCTCGCCTCGCCTCGCCTCGCCTCGCCTCGCCTTGCCTCGCCGCCTCGCCTCGCCTCGCCTCGCCTCGCCTCGCCTTGCCTTGCCTTGCCTTGCTCTGCCCTGTCCTACCCTGCCCAGCCTTGCTTTCGTCTTGCCTTACCCTGCTGCTGTATCCTGCCTTGCATCGCCTTATCTTCTCTTTATACTTGCCTTTCCTTTATCCTTTCTTCCATTGCCTTAGCCCGTCTGCTTTACTCTCCAGCCTTCTGGCGCTTGTCCTTTTCTTGCCTCGCCTGGCATAATCTCGCTCGGCTCTATCTTGTTTCGCCTTTGCCTTAGCCTGTCTAAAACTATCTCGCCTTGCCATCCTTACCTTTCCTTTGTCTTGCCTTGCCTTGCCTTGCCTTGCCTTGCACGCGCTTACCTTCATTTGTATTGCCTGGTCTTGTTACACCGTGAAGAAGCAGCAGATCGGGACATTGTCTTTTAACACAAATAAGTTATTTTTAAAACAAAGGATTGTTAAAGACAAAAAAAAGAACGAAAGAAGAAGGAAGAAAGGAAGTAGGAGAGAGAGAGAGAGAGAGAGAGAGAGAGAGAGAGAGAGAGAGAGAGAGAGAGAGAGAGAGAGAGTCTGATATTCTGTTGGATGGGGAATTGGTTGTCAGGGAATGGCGATTGGAAATTGTTTTAGGTTTGTTACTAGCTGGGATCAAATACTTTAAAATTGAAAATGTATGGCCATTGTTGGTTGTAAACTCGGGGAGAGTTTTTGGCATGCTAATGCTGTGCTGTGGCGATGCATGGAAACCTTCATACAGCCTCTCTCTCTCTCTCTCTCTCTCTCTCTCTCTCTCTCTCTCTCTCTCTCTCTCTCTCTCTCTCTCTCTCTCTCTCCCTTCTGACCCCCCTCCTCCCCCCATCCGTTCATCTCCGCTGCTCGATCCCTTTCTCTCTCTCCCTCTCCCACTCCCTCTGCACACTCATCCCTCACTGCCACTGTTGCGACCTCACCAACTTGTTGTATTTCCCTTTCTCCCAACCCTACTCCCACCTCTTCCTTCACTCCCCCTCCCCCCCCCCCCCCCCACACACACACACACACACACCTACACCCCTCAACCCCTCTCAGTCCATAAGTCAATTTAGGCATCATTTCGCCAAATATCCAAATTGACACACAAGAAAAGAAAGAAAAAAAAAAAAATGGTCTACCAAATTGAAGTTTCCCATGAACCTTTCAAACAATGTCTATATTTACTCTAACAATGCTCACAATGTATATGAAAAGAAGATGTCATATAGAAAAGAGGGGATCCCGGGAGAATTATAGGCAAAGGGTGAGAGGGGGAGGGGGCATTGGTAACCTATCTCATCTTCTATCAGTCAGCGACCATTATTATATATATATATATATATATATATTATTATATTTTTTTTTTTTTTTTTTTTTACAAATATCTCAATTTTCTTCGAAAGAGAAGATAATCTGTTCTTCCTTACTACTAATCTACTAATCTAATCTTTTTCCAACTTTTTTTCTTCTTTCTTTCCACATGTTATGCTGTTTTACAGAAAAGAATGTCGACATGGACACTTTTAATGCCAAGGTCTGACAAAAAATTTATTCCTTGGAATCATTTAAGGTGAATGCAAAATCTCCACACAGTCAGAGTATTTGGTTTTATGTATAAAATGTTAAAAACGCCACGTCGGGCCAGTGCGTAGGTCACACACCTGCTACATCCTAGCCATGAGACCTCCTTCTTAGATTTGGTCATCCTAGTCATTATTTCATACATCCTTCAGCAGTGTGGTCTCGAAACTTAGCGGATGTGGTGTAGCGTATATGGAATAATCCGCACGTAGTGACACCCTGATTAAAAAAAAAAAAAAAAAAAAACCTGACTGAAAGCAAAGCAAGCGGGAAAATGGACACCGGAACGCGTGGACATGGGGGAGCCATACACACACAGGCTGAACCAGAGTAAACGGCCCGTAATCGTATCTGGCGATGGGAGTACCAACACCATGGCACCGAGTCAACTTGCGTTCAAGGACACGTCCCAGCGCAGCTGCTGATCAGTCTGTTGCTTACTGTGGAGACTATCACGTCGATGACGTTTACGGCAGTATATGTTGGACTTCATCGAATGACACATGAGAGAGAGAGAGAGAGAGAGAGAGAGAGAGAGAGAGAGAGAGAGAGAGAGAGAGAGAGAGAGAGAGAGAGAGAGAGCGCGCAAAAGGGCTCAAAGGGAAAAAAGGAGAGAGAGAGATATAGACAGACAGACGAAGATAGAGATAGAAAGAGGGAGAAAAAGAGAAAGACAAAGCCGGGGAGATGCAAGAGAAGAAGAGAAGAAGAGATAAGAAAAAAAAGAAGAGAGAGAGAGAGACAGAGAGAGCGAGAGACAGAGAGAGAGAGTCCTAAGACAGACAGACATACAGACACAGAGAGAGTCAGTCAAATGGTCAGAGGCAGAAAGATAAAGGGGTGCAGGTAGACAAAGAGCGACAGACAGACAGACAGACAGACAGACATAGAGAGAGGCAAATGGCTACAGGCAGAAAGATAGAGTGCAGGTAGATGAGAGAGAGAGAGAGAGGGGGGGGGGGGGGGAGGAGAGGGGTGCTTGGGTCGCTATTGTCACACTGACAGCTTATGTATTTTCCCCATATCACCCTTCTGACGATGGATAGGATGTCATTCTTGTTCCTCCTTGTCTTCAGCGGTGAGTGAACTCCTACAGGCGACGGACGGCACTGGGTCGTTTGACACCATGTTGACAAGAACGTCAGTCCAACTCCACGCTGTGTATGGGCAGATGGTTTCTCCATCTTGCCTCCTGCAGGGAGTTTTTGTTTGTTTGTTTTTTCACCCGAGCCTCTTGATGAGTTTGGTTGTTTGTCTTTCTGTCAGCGGGTTTCAGTTTCATTTTCATCAAGGAGGTAGGCGTCACTGCGTGCGGACAAGTCCATATATGCTGCGCTACGTCCGTCAAGTCTCGAGGCCACGCTGCGCATGGTTAAAAGCTGATGGATAAATGAGTGGATGACTTAAGATGAGATAATGTGAGAAGAGGGTCTCATGGCTACAACTTTGCAAATGTCTGACCTACGCATTAGCCCACCTCGATGGTCAGACCTTGGGTACCTGCCTTAACGTTGGCTGTGCCATTGTTATCAGTGTGTGTGTGTGTGTGTGTGTGTGTGTGTGTGTGTGTGTGTGTGTGTGTGTGTGTGTGTGTGTGTGTGTGTGTGTGTGTGTGTGTGCGTGAATGTGTGCGCCAGTGTGTGTGCGTTTGCATGAGTGTGTGCGTGCCAGTGTATGCAGTGCGCCTATGCATGTGCCTGTCTGTGTGTGTGTGTGTGTGTGTGTGTGTGTGTGTGTGTGCGTTTGCATATATATATATATATATATATATATGTATATATATATATATATATATATATATATATATGTAGTGTGTGTGTGTGTGTGTGTGTGTGTTATATGCGTATGCATGTGTGTGTATGTGTGTGTGTGTGTGTGTGTGTGTGTGTGTGTGTGTGTGTGTGTGTGTGATCTGAAGGCCTGTGCGGGCATGCTTCTGCGCGCGAGCATCTGCGCACATGTATGTATACGTGCATGTGGGGTATGGGGTGTGTGCTCTAATTATGGGCGTGTATACGCATCTGTGTGTGCGCGTGCGTGTCGTCAGGAGGACTGCGCAATAACGGTTTAAAACTCATTTTACAAACTTGGCAGAAAAATGGAACGTGGTCCAGGGTCAAACCCAGTACGTTTTGGTGAGAATCTGGATCAAACTACGGATCTGGGATCCGTTTAACGTTGACGAAGGTCTGGGCTTTCCCGGGTACCTTTGTAATTGTTTAGTTTGTTTCTTTCGTTTTTTTTCTGCTATTTCAATCTCCAACTCACTCCTCTCTTTCTCTCTCTCTATCCGTCTCTATCTCTATATTTCTCCATCTCTCTCTCTCTCTCTCTCTCTCTCTCTCTCTCTCTCTGTTCCTCTCTCTCTCTCTCTCTCCTCGTCCCTCTCTCTCTCTCTCTCTCTCTCTCTCTCTCTCTCTCTCTCTCTTCTCCCTCACTTCTCTGTCTATGTCTGTCTCTCTCTGTCTCCGTCTGTCTTTATATCTGTCTTCTGTCTGTCTGTCTGTCTGTCTGTCTGTCTCTCTCTCTCTCTCTCTCTCTCTCTCTCTCTCTCTCTCTCTCTCTCTCTCTCTCTGTATCCGGGCGCATGGTGCTTGGTATAGTAGCACCGTTTTAATTATGTTTGTTGTGGATTTACTGTTTACGTTATTTGCTTTTTGCTCCGCACCTCCCATCTCGTCAAGGCTGTATAGCCAGTGACATGAAAAATGTTCAGTCCTCTCTCTCTCTCCTCCCTCCCTCCTCCCCCCCTCTCTCTCTCCCTCCCGACTCTCTCCCCCCATCTCTCTCTCTGTTATGCGCTCATCTATTGCACGCGCACCCTAGCAGGCCCACAGTAGGGTGTAATGTAGCTTTGCTAAGGGTTTTGCAGTTGTGTGGCCGAATGGGCTGGCAAATTGTAGAGAAAAAGATGTCGATTGATAAGGCAAACCACTCTGGGGTGTTTTCTGAAAAAAGTGATCGTTTTCTTTTAATCCGTTTTTGCAATCCTTTTGTGTTTTGCATATCTCTCTCTCTCTCTCTCTCTCTCTCTCTCTCTCTCTCTCTCTCTCTCTCTCTCTCTCTCTCTCTCTCTCTCTCTCTCTCACACACACACACACACACACACACACACACACACACACACACACACACACACACACACGACACACACTCACACACACACGAGACACACACTCACACACACACACACACACACACACACACACACACACACACACACACACAGACACACACACACACACACACACACACACACACACACACACACACACACACACACACACACACATCACTTACGGTTATGCCATTTTTCTGAATCATCTGGTGCAGTATGTTATCAAAGCTGTAACGAAGTCAAATTGCCTAATAATCCTGTGCCAGCACTGCATGTGTTGAAACACCACTGAGAATGAAATCTGTCACAGTATGAGAGTTTATAGCGCTGGAATGCATTGAGACATTCCACATTTCATGCCGTATTTTGTGTGATATGTTTAGGACATTGTACCCACCTACAGCTTTTGTGGCGAGCAGCATGTTGAAATGCCAGCAGTTCCTTTCCAGCTTCAAAGTAGAGTCACTCTTCAACCCAGAGCACAACTGACAGCGTCGTTTTGAAACACGTGATACTTACCGTTGCTTTGGTAATGCTTGACAGTCACTCTGATCATATATCATCCGGGGAAACACACACACACACACACACACACACACACACACACACACATACGGGCGGGCGGGCAGGCGCGCTCGCTAACACGCGGTTTTTAAAAACACTGGAGAGGAAAGAAGTGCCATGATCTGGCTTATCGATCGAACTTAAAGTTGTATCTGGCTAACCTTAAGCTCATTAAGCCTTCACTTGACTAAACATGTGAACTGTAGACGTCAGTACGGGAATTTCAGACTGATTTCATGCTGCGTGAGCACTATCAACGAATGCATGTTTTGGCTGCAATGATTTTAATGTTTTACAATTCAAAACATCGCCGAAACACGAGCCTCAGTCAGCAGATCAGTCAGGAACCAGACTTATTGGGATGCTTGGAGACCAGATCCCTCAACCCTCATCAACGTCTGCATCTTCATCAGCGGTCGTTACACTGCCTTTCCCCCTTTCCCAGTGTCCCCCCTCCCCCATCTCGCCCTTCTCGCCATCCCCATCCCCAACCTAGCAGCGCTTCCGTAGTTTTCAGTATCTGAGGACTGTTTTGGTCGTTGGTCAAAACATTGAATCTCACAAATCACGATTCGGCCACATATAGGGATCGAATTTTGGGGTCCCGTATTCTATATCTGCCGAAATGTTAAAAATATGCACAATACCAATATTGTTATCACCTCCAGATATCAAGATGGCTTCGATGTCAGGACGGTCGACAACAAGATGTCTTTTTGAGCGTGAGAGTGCCTTGCCTTGTCCAACAAAAAATCTACGTTTATTTTTCAACTAGGCCATGCACAATTTTCTTCGCCGTCAGACTGGCCCGACATCAAAATTTCTCAAGTGTGAGAGTGACGTCCGTCCCTTGTGCAAAAGAAGAAAACACGATCTTCTATGTCCGCAAGATGTAGATCTGTCTTACATGTTATGGAAGCCACCTTTAAAACCAGAAGTGTATATATAGTGACCCTAAAATTCATACAAAAAATACCGTTTCAGATTAAATGATAAGATGCGTCAACACAAAATCAAAGGAAATTCTGTTAAAACCCAAACTAGTTTCTTATTAAATATATAAGAAGCAATGAGGTTAAATCCCTTGTGTGTGTGTGTGTGTGTGTGTGTGTGTGTGTGTGTGTGTTCGTGCGTGCGTGCGTGCGTATGTATGTGTGTATGTGTGTGTGTGTGTGTGTGTGTGTGTGTGTGTGGGTGTGTGCGTGCACGCGCGCGTGTGTGTATGTGTGTGTGTGTGTGTGTTTAAGTGTTTTGAATGTGTGTGTGTGTGTGTGTGTGTTTAAGTGTTTGAGTGTGTGTGTGTGTGTGTGTGTGTGTGTGTGTGTGTGTGTGTGTGTGTTTGTTTGAGCATGTGTATGTTTGAGTGTGCGTGCGTGCGTGCACGCGTGTGTGCGTATATGTACGTGCGTGCGTGCCCGTGTGTGTGTGTGTGTGTGTGTGTGTGTGTGTGTGTGTGTGTGTGTGTGTGTGTGTGTGTGTGTTAGAAACGGGCGAAGCAAATCAAGGCAGAACAAACATAGCCACCCTAACACGTGGAAACGAGTGGCACGTGCACACAAAGCGACTCATGTTTCTCTAGAGGAGGACGCCTTACAGCCAGCGATAGGAACATTGACACCATAGTACCAGAGCACCGAGTCATCTTGCGTTCAAGGACGTGTCCCAGCGCTGGAAGCAATCTTCCCACTGCTCGCTGGAGACT
>JADBJO010001720.1:210000-215000 GCA_016801955.1 Conus betulinus | reverse complement strand
AAATGCAATATTGATGTCACTTCACTCTCACCTGCTCCTGTTGTTCCCCCGGTGCCTCCATGGGAACATAGACAAGCTATCTTTGATGTAGATTACACTGATGTCCGGAAAATGATAACATTAACATTTTAACTTCTAAAGTGAGAGAAAATTTAGAAAACAAATATTCAAATCATTTAAAAATTTTTTACGGATGGTTCCGTTTGCCAGTTAAGTGCAGGTTCGGGTTTTGTTATTCCGGCTTTAAAGTTCAAAAAGCATACAGCCTTGGAAAAGGATTCTCTATTTTTACGGCAGAATTGTATGCTATTTTATGGCATTACTCTTTATTTGTGATAGTAATCATTCTTTCTGTAACATTTTATTCTGTGTTGATTCTAAGGCAGTGTTAGAAAGTTTGAAAGTTTGGGATGTTAAAACACGGAAAGATGTAATCTTTGAAATAAAGCATCTAATTAATTACATTATTTCCACAGGAATTAATGTAGTCTTCTGCTGGGTCCCCTTCACACTGTGGTATTTATTGGAATGAAATAGCAGATAAACTAGCCAGACGCGGGGTAATGGACAATGCTGCAAAAAGTAATTTGAAGTTAGATATATCTGAAATACATTCGTTATTGGATAGCTGTTTCCGAATTGAAAAGTCTCAAGATAAATGTGTAATGGAAACATGTCCTAGACATATTTCTAGTTTAATATACAGATACGTTTTTTGAACTCTTGGAAGACCAAATATTCCCAAAATGTAGCGTGTGCATGTTCTAAGCCATTATCTGGTCTGGCGAACATATACTTTTCCATTGCCCCATTTTAAATGCTCTTTATTCAAAAGCAAACATTGAAATTTCGAAATCCAAACCGGCTCACGCTATTGTCCAAGCTGTTATTGGGCAGACAATCAGACAGGCACGGGACATCAGGTGTTCTGTCTCTCAATCATATTTTGTTCGGTTTAACCTTGTAAGAGTTTGTTGTTTTTATTTCTCTGTTGTTGTGTTATTCTTGTTGTTCTGTGCGTGAGAGCGCACGTCCCTGTGTGTGTGTGTGTGTGTGTGTGTGTGTGTGTGTGTGTGTGTGTGTGTGTGTGTGTTGTGTGTGTGTGTGTGTGTGTGTGTGTGTGTGTGTGTGTGTGTGTGTGTGTGTGTGTGTGTGTGTGCCTGCGTGCGTGCGTGCGTGGTGTGTGTGTGTGCGTGCGTGCGTGCGTGCGTGCGTGCGTGTGTGTGTGTGTGTGTGTGTGTGTGTGTGTGTGTGTGTGTGTGTGTGTGTGTGTGTGTGTGTGTGTGTGTGTGTGCGCGTGCGCGTCTGCCTGCCTGCCTGCTTGTATATATATATATATATATATATATATATATGTATGTATGTATGTGTGTGTGTGTGTGTGTGTGTGTGTGTGTGTGTGTGTGTGTGTGTGTGTGTGCGCGCGCCTGTCTGCCTGCCTGATATATACATACATATATATATATATATATATATATATATATATATATATATATATATATATATATATATATGTATATTATATATGTGTGTGTGTGTGTGTGTGTGTGTGTGTGTGTGTGTGTGTGTGTGTGTGTGTGTCTTCTTCTCTTTTCTCCTCTCTCGTGAGAGAAGAGAAAGCAGAATATGGGTAACAAAGCTAGATTGACAGACAAACGCATAATAACAACAACAGCAACAAAAATGAATATTCAGGAAACAAAAGACACTGCTCGCATCGGGCGATTTTCAATGCAAGGAAAACCGTGATTTCAGCGCTCTGTGTGTGACAGGCCTAAGCAGCTCCATCTCGTCAACAGCAAGAAGACTCATCGATCCAGGGTCTCTCTATACATTCCGAAGCGCGTAGTTTTGTGTCTGGCGGCAATTAATCTTATGTCATTCTCTTCTTCTTTGTCCGTGGGGATGTCATCAATCTAACGTCATTTTCTTTGTCTTTGGGCGTGGGGACGACGGCACTGAAGCATCATTTCTTGTTGCTTTTTTATGGGTTTTTTTTATGTATGTGTTTTTTCTCTAATTCTTGTTTTTTTTTTTTCCTCTAATCCTCTATCCCAGTCATCTGTCTTTTCTCTTGTTCGCTGTCTTCATTATTGTGTTGATCATGGTCTCCTTCGTGTTCTTCTGTTTACTGTCTTCTTTTTCTTTCTTCTTTCTTTCTTTCTTTTTTTCTTTGCCTCCTTGTCTTTTTTTATTCATTGACTCCGTCCGTCTTTTTTTCCACCTCTTCTTTTCCTTGTTTGTTCTTATTCATCCCGTCCCTCTCCTCATCCCCACTTTCAGCCTCTTCTTTTTCTTCTTCTTCTTCTCTTCTTTTCTTCTTCTTCTTCTTCTTTTCTTCTTCTTCTCCCCCTCTCTCTGCTCCTCCTCCTCCTCCTCCTCCTCCTTCTCCTCTTCTTCCCCCAATCCTTCAATTCTTCTTGGACAAACAAGCTAGGCCAATGGCGTGCTTTAAGCTTTACTTCTTATTGAGAGGTGGTGAAGGTGGCGTCATTGCTATTTTTGTCGCCGTTGTCGTCGTCGTCGTCGTCGTCGTCGTCGCCGTCGTTGTTGTTGTTGTTGTTGTTGTTGTTGTTGTTACTTTTCTTACTGATGTTAGTGTTACTTTTACCCTCGTTGCTCTTGCTACTGTTTTTGTGATTGCTATTGTTGTTGTTGTTGTTGTTGTTCGTGTTGCTGCTATATTGTTGTTGCTATTTCTTGTTGCATATTGTGACAGTTGCTGTTTGTTTTGTTTGTTCCTATTGTTTGTTGTTGTTGTTGTTGATGCTGTTGTTACTATAGTTGCTATTAGTGGTACTTTTGCTGTTGTTGTTTTTTGCTGATGCTGATGCAGTTGTTGTTGCTTCTGTTGTTATCGCGATTGTTGTTTGAGCTGTTGTTGTACCTGCTTTTATTTTCCTGCTCTTGTTGTTACTCCTGCTGCTGTTGATGCTGTTTTTTTTTTTATTGCTGTTGTTACCGTTGTCTGTGCTATTATACTCTCGCACCTATTGCTAGTATTACTGTCAGTGTTGTTATTCTTACTAATGTCTTTTTTTTTGGTGGTGTGAATGGTGATATGTTGGATTATTTTTGTGTGTGCTCATGCCTTAATGAGATTGTGTGTGTGTGTGTGTGTGTGTGTGTGTGTGTGTGTGTGTGTGTGTGTGTGTGTGTGGTCACGAAAACCCTTACGGGTCTTTACACACAGCATGGCATTAGGAAGAAATCATCTGTAATGGATAGTCCATAATTCCTGTGGGTCCATGTAGGAAGCCATCATTGTCTTTACAAATTCATGCTATCTTGAACCTATTTTGCACTACGAATTTGTAAGTCATCATTCCTTCTGTGTGCGTGCATGTGTGTGTGTGTGTGTGTGTGTGTGTGTTTTGTGTGTGTGTGTGTGTGTGTGCCTGCGTGCGTGCGTGCGTGAGTGCATATATGTGAATGCACCCATGCGCGTATATGTAATTGAAGACAAGTTGGGCAACGGGACTGACAATGACAGAAAGAAGAATGTAGACCCCCCCATGGGAGCATGTTCGCCTGTTTCTGCGTCTGTCTGCACGTCTTCATGGCGTGTGTCCACGTGCGTTTTTATGATGCACTTCTTTTTTTTTATTTCTCTCTCTCTCTCTCTCTCTCTCTCTCTCTCTCTCTCTCTCTCTCTCTCTCTCTCTCTCTCTTTCTGAGTGACACATAATGACTCGGAGGATAAAAACAAAGCTGCAAAGTGAAGCCGAGGACACGTGGAATGGGGAGAAAGTGCAAGGAGGGGATGTGAAGGGAAATGTTGGGCAGTCAGAAGAGAGAGAGAGAGAGAGAGAGAGAGAGAGAGAGAGAGAGAGAGAGAGAGAGAGAGAGAGACTCAGAACTCAGAACTAGAATTTTTATTTGACAGGCCACAGGCCCATATGAAAGTGAGTGAATAAGGTCAAAATAAATCGGTGCAAGCCACTCTTAACGAAAACTGAGCTGAATGGTGTTCAAAGTTAACAAAGAAGACATTCATGAAGCAACTGCAGCATTAATTACTCCGTTCCTAACAGCCATTGCTCTATAAATGAAATTCCCAACACTCGTAATAGTAGTCTCAATAGAACAGGCCAGCAACATGGACATTTTGAATAGAGAAGGGTGTGTTTGTAATATTTAGCTGGAATCAACTCGAGGCGCAACTTCTCGTACAAAGGACAAACCAGTAGAAAATGAAGCTCAGTTTCCGGTGCTTTCTTACAGTAAGGACAGAAAATATCATGGTTTCTATCACGGTTAGTATATCGTAAAAAGTGACATCGTAAGGGAGACATTCCTAACCGAAACCTTGAAAGTAACCTGCGGATGTTAACATGTTTAATTACACAGAGGTAGGGACTTCGAACAAGAGACTGGTTGTATGACCGATAAACATCGTACAACTCATGCGATTCAATAGCTGAATGCTGGCCTTGGATGTAACAAATCACTTAAACGTTTCTTGAATTCTACAATAAAAGCTTTCACATTACCAACGCTTTGCATTTCCCATACAATTCCAAACCCGAATCTATAAAGAACATAGCAAACACTAGTCGTCCGAGAGAGAGATCGATCGATCGATCGAGAGAGAGAGAGAGAGAGAGAGAGAGAGAGAGAGAGAGAGAGAGAGGTGTTAGGGGTGACTAATGCAGCACGATGTTGCGTTTCGGAACTCCCATCTCTCGCACGCATCGTCTAAATCCTGTAACTGCCCTGTTTTGAGGCTTCTTTTCAACATCGTTGAAATGGGAGAAGAAAATGGAGCCACGAGGCTTCAACGCCGAAACCGTACACATGTTTGTCTACGACCGGTTCAACAGTTCCTTGATGAAAAGCATGCTCCGACCGTCCATTCATGTCATACTCGATCTCCCACTTCTACGACTTCCCTCTCATCCTCTTCTATTGGGACTTCCATCCTCATCCCCCTCCTATCTCACATTCCGTCCTGCCATTTTATTCCTCTCTCTCTCTCTCTCTCTCTCTCTCTCTCTCTC
>JADBJO010001720.1:190000-195000 GCA_016801955.1 Conus betulinus | reverse complement strand
AGGGGAAGAAGAAAACATGTCGTCCGCGTAACGCGAGGACATTGTGTGGATTATGCCCTTCATTCCCCCATACTGTTTCCCCTTGCATCTTTCCACCAAAGTTGTTCAAAACCAACGTAGTTCAATGGCTGAAAATGAACCACAAGATTATACTGTAAACCCATTTGTCCCTGGCACCCAACATTTCGCCCCTTCAGTTCCCGCAGCCTCCTCTCCTCCTCCCCCTCCTCCCGCTGTCATCCCTCCTTCCCTACGCCTTACCATCTCAACAGCATTTTCGCTACTGCTGACTTTAAAAAATGATCATGGAATCTTCCAACTTAATAAATCTGCTCAGAGAGAGAGAGAGAGAGAGAGAGAGAGAGAGAGAGAGAGAGAGAGAGGAGAGAGAGGATTCAGAGAGAGAGAGCATTCTCTGCAGCACATCTCAACATAAATAAAACTAAACATGCGTCAAACAGAGAAAAAAAAAAACCCATCAGAAATTGCTTCCCAACCTGCAAGGTTCCAGTCATCTAGTTTGAAACCTCCTGAAAGTTTTTTTTAATGTTGTGTGTTTCTCTCCCCCCTCTCCCAACCCACACCCAGCAACCCACCACAACTTAATGATACGATTTAATGATATCACAAACTGTAGCCTGACGTATCACCCATTCCTCACTTGTCACCTTTCCAACTCACTTCTGTCCGTTACATGGTCCTTAAAATACCTCGTGTTTCTTCCGCTGGTGAACGATAGTGAGGCCTCTATGTAGATAATGCGTTTGGTTCTGTGGAAATGGAAAGGAAAAGTGACGTAGGTATACAGATACTGCTGAAATACATGAAGTGAAAGTGGAGGTGGTTTGGAAAGGGAGTATGGGGAAATAGGGGGAATGGGGGTGAGGGAGGTTGCAAGGAAAACGAAAACACAAAATAGGAAAATAGTTAAGAAGTTCGGGAACAAAAATGTTGAGTGCAGGCGTGGGAGGGGGGGGGGGGGGGGGGGGGGGGCGTGGGGATGGGGGCGGGATTGTCCAGAGATTCTGATCTCCCCCTCCTTTCTTCCGACCTCCCTCTCACCCTAAACCCACTGCCATCACCGCATTCTTCCTGACCCTAATTTCGACAAAATGCAAATTCTGAAAGCGCCTTAATGGAGCCCATTCTGGAAATCTGAAAAAAAAAAGGGAAGAAGAAAACACGTCGTCCGCGTAACGCGAGGACATTTTGTGGATTATGCCCTTCATTCCCCCTACTGATTCCCTTGCATCTTTCCATCAAAGTTGTTGTTGAGAACAAAAAATGTAGTTCACTGGCAGGAAATGAACCATAAGATTCTGCTGTAAACCCGTTTATCCCTCGCACCCAATATCTCGCCCCTTCAGTTCCCCCAGCCCCCTCTCCTCCTCCCCCCCTCCTCCCCCCCTCCTCCCACTGTCATCCCTCCTTTCCTACGCCTTACCCTCTCAACAGCATGTTTGCCACTGCTGACCTTAAAAACTGATCATGGAATCTTCCAACTTAATACATCTACTCCGAGAGAGAGAGAGAGAGAGGGAGAGAGGAGAGAGAGAGAGAGAGAGAGCATTCTCTGCAGCTCATCTCAACATAAATAGAACTAAACATGCGTCAAACACAAAAAAGAGAATAAAAAAAACATTAGAAAAATTGCTTCCCAGCCCTAAAGGTTCTAGTCATCTAGTTTGAAACCTCCTGAAAGTTTATGTATGTTGTATGTTTCCCTCCCCCCTCCCCAACCCACCAATAGCACCCCTCCCCAACCTAATGATACGATTTAATGCTATCACAATCTGTAGCCTGACGTATCACCCATTCCTCACTTACCACCTTTCCAACTCACTTCTTCTGTCTGTTAATGGTCCTTAAAATACCTCGTGTTTCTTTCGCTGGTGAACGATAGTGAGGCCTCTATGTAGATAATGCGTTTGGTTGAGTGGGAATGGAAAGGAAAAGTGACGTGGGTGTAGAGATACTGCTGCTGAAACACATGAAGTGAAAGTGGAGGTGGTTGAGAAAATGGAGAATGGGGAGATAGGGGAAATGGGGGTGAGGGAGGTTGCAAGGAAAACGAAAAAAACAAAAATAGGAAAATAGTTAAGAAGTTGAAAAAAAACCTGTTGAATGCAGGCATTGATTAAGGAACACGCATTCTTCCTGGCCTAATTTTGACAAAATGCAAATTCTGGAAGCGCCTTAAAAAGGGGCCCATTTTGGAAATCTGAAAAAAAAAAAAAGAAGAAAAAACACGTCGTCCGCGTAACGCGAGGACACTGTGTGGATTATGCCCTTCGTTCCCTCTACTGTTTCCCCTTGCATCTTTCCATCAAAATTTTTGTTGAAAAAAAATGTAGTTCATTGGCTGAAAAAGAACCACGAGATTCTGCTGTAAGCCCATTTATCCCTCGCACCCAACATTTCGCCCCTTCAGTTCCCCCAGCCCCTCTCCTCTTCCCCTTCCTCCCTCCTGTCCCACGCCTTACCCTCTGAACAACATCTTTGCCACTGCTGACCTTAAAAATGGAATCTTCAAACTGAATAATCTGCTCCTGTAGGTAGAGAGAGAGAGACACACGAGAGAGAGAGAGAGAGAGAGAGAGAGAGACAGAGACAGAGAGAGAGAGAGAGAGAGAGAGAGAGAGAGGCGTGGGAGTAGAGTTCCAGTCTGAAGCAGAGAAAGGCGTGTCTGTGAGCTGGCTCTGACAAAGGATGTCTGTGAGCTGGCTATAACCTTTCCTATAATGAGACCTAGTAAAACCTCGCAGCCAACATTCATCCAAGAAATGTAGATGTTCAGGTCGCCAATCAATCAATAGTGCTCCAATAACCTTTTTCTTTTGAGGACGCATTTGAAAAAAAAAAAACAACAACAGATGAAAATATTCCTGTATCAGCTCGTAATAAAATGTGGAGAAAACGTGTAAAAAAAGCAGGGTGTCAGGAACTCTGTTCAAATTCCCAGTGGTTTTGCACGTTTATTTGTTAGGGGAGTATGTCGATAGAACACAAGGATCGCTTGTATAGGCTGTTGACGAATGGAAAAGGAAGACGTTTGCAGTCTTGTGCCTCCGCTCGCACCTGTTTAAGAAACTGTGTACCATGCATGTGCCTTGAGCGGTAAACAGAGAGCTCAGGGAGATTTGTTACCTGTAGGATGTGGAAGCAGAGAAAAGACGGGTCGACAACACCGTAGAGACAGCGAAGCTCCGCAAGAATGCATGCCTCATGAGGGTTTTTTTTTCACCCCAAAAGACACAGGAGGTGTCCTGTGAGGTCGCAAATTGAACGCCATAGCTGGCCCATTTTGAAACCGTGAAAAATACTTCGATAAAGAAAATGAAAAAAAAAAAAAAAAAAAAAACGGAGGATGAACATTCTTGTGACGAAGAACCACATACTGATTAATGTATATTTAACATATTTTTCTTCTTCTTTCAGGAACTTTCTCCCCGGATAAAGGACTATAGTCTTTTTCTTGAGAGGGCACAGGCCACAAGTTTCTGGCTTGTTTTGTAAGTCGACGAGAGGTCGCACGGACTGGAATTGTTGCAGGTCTGTGAGGACCAGAACACACTGTTACGGAAATAGTGTGAAACGTTTAGTTGTTAATAAACAGAGGGACCTGTGTTGTGTGGTGTCTGACTGGTTGATTGTCAACCTTGCATAAGTGAGGGGCTCGGAGGCCGTAGACACTGATCATGGTAAGAGAGATATTAACATTTAGCGTAAGATTTACTGTTCGTGGAGTCATTCTGTCATCTTAACGTTAACGTGCGCACTTGTTTTGGACCGTTTCTGCTAACACCACTTTTCGATACACGCGGATACGTGTTCACACACACACACACACACACACACACGCGCACGCGCGCGCGCAAGCACACCCACTCACACACTCACACTCTCTCTGCGCGCGCGCTCACACACACACACACACACAGTCTCTCTCTCACACACACACTCACTCACACTCGCACGCTCTCTCACACTCTCTCACACACACACACACACACACACACACACACACACACACAACAGACGCGCGCCGCCCGCGCGCACCCGCGCTCTCTCTCTCTCCTCTCTCTCTCTCTCTCTCTCTCACACACACACACACACACACACACACACACACACACACACACACACACACACATATAGCCTCTTTCTTCCAGGGCCAGAGCATCTTTGCTCAGCGGATTCTTTATCAGCAATAAAGAAACAGACGGTAACTCTAGAACTCACCTGCCGTGGCTTTTTCTGCCAGATATATTATTGTTTTTCAGTGTATTGAGGTCAGCTGCCGGCGGCCCCCAGCGCACGCTCTGTCATTCCAGTTATCTTGCCGCTGGACCACTGTTCCCTGGAGATCGCTGAAGTCTTTTTTTTTTTTCCCTCTTATCTTTCCCTGCGCAGTAGAGGCATTACGTTGATCGCCTTCTTCCTCCCCTTCCCTTCCATCTCTCTTCTGTCATCGTCTCTCCCTCCTCTCATCCCCATTATTCTCATTCTTTTCCACGCTTCACCCTGCGACTATCAAGACTGTTACATTCTCTCGTGGTTCAAATCTTGGAAGTCCACAAATTATGTATTGAAAGTGTGCCAAAGACGTATCAAACCGTGTATTAAAAGTGAAAACAGGTGAAGGCGTTTGTGCATTATTTTCAGTCTCTTTTCTTTGCGTTGATTCCACATCGTTCTGTCTGATTCCCTGAAGCAAGATGGCCCTGTCACTTTCTCGCGTCAACAATCACTGGAAACTATCAATAGGAGATCGTCACAAGGTCGCCCATCAGCGGAGATCAAGCGTTTGTGGAAAGTGTTTACGTTTTACAGGGAAAAAAAACTTCGTGGGAAGAATAAATGGCGTAATTGTTATCTTGGTGGATTCGAGAAGCTGAGCTATGAGGATTTAGGAGCTGTCATAGACACAAATGAGTTCCATATCATATAGGCAATAAATGCCATTTGCTATGGGCCAATACCAACTATATTCACTTTCT
>JADBJO010001720.1:175000-182500 GCA_016801955.1 Conus betulinus | reverse complement strand
TAAAATCTCCAATTTGAAATAGGCGTAAAAGCGTTAATCAATTTCCAGTCACATAATATAGATTTTTTTTCACACCTTTCGAGGAAGCGCAGATTGCTACAATACCAAACTGCAGACACGTTTTCTGGAACTGTGGTGAAAGCATACGCTTATTTGCATTTTCAGTTTTTACTGTAGTAAAGCACGATGTATGGCGTTCAATATACTTCATGTAGGACATCAGTCGTGTCTAAATGACATGGACCTTCTTAGTTACTGCTGCTATTGTTGTGAATATGCTACCTGGCAGTGTATAGAAACGTCGATTGCATGGTGCATCACATCACGCATGTTTCATTAAACTTTTTTTTGATTAATCTATGATGAATGTACGAACAAAAGAGAAACAGGTACAGGAGCTCCAAAACGATCGGCAGAAAGCGAATTTTAAGAGACTTCACCGTCTGTCGCAATGACTCTCTCATTCAGAGGTTTTTCCTTTTTTTCCTTCAGTGAAAAGAAACAAATCCCTCATACAGTGGGATGGACGAAGGTTGTCTGCTAAATCGAGGGTACGAATCTTGCCACCACGGTCGACCCGCGCAATAAAAGGTCTGCTTTTGGATTTGCGAGCTCCCGGCCTCTCATTCTGTCTGATCGAGGACACAACTCAGTCCCCATCCACCCCCCCCCCCCCCCCCCCCCCCCCCCCCCCCTTTTTTTTTTTTTTTTTCTCGTTCAAAGCGGCGATAACATCGATTCCAGCACATGCCTATCGCTTGACCCTATGCCATCATCACGGCCATGTTCATCCTACAGTCTGAGACCAGGCATCAAGTATACCAATGGAAGCCATGCGATGCGCTTCCTTTCCGACTCGACCCACAAGGAAGAACGTTTTGAGCGAAAAGGTGGAGACTGTATCAGGCTCAACAGGAATTTTGCGGTTTAAAGATGTCGCTTTAATTTGGTCACACACACGCACACACGCACACGCACACACACACACACACCACACACACACACACTCTCTCTCTCTCTCTCTCTCTCTCTCTCTCTCTCTCCTCTCTCTCTCTCTCTCTCTCTCTCTCTCTTTTTTCGCCCCTGGACAGCGTATCCCCTTCTCAACAGATTCCAACTTAGCAGTAAAGGAACAAACGGTACCTTCACGATGCACAGTCAATAGCATTTTCAGCCAGCCATGTGATTGTCTTTCACTCTTGCCGGCCCTCAACGCGCTCTTTGTTATGCAGGTTATCTTGCAGCTTGACAACTTTTTCGCTCGGGGTCGCGGAAAGCCCCCCCCCCCCCCCCCCCTCCCCCCTTCTCTTATCTTTCCCTGTGCAGAGGACACAATCACTTCTGTTTCCATCTGTCCATTCCCTGCCTTCCATAACTCTTTTTTTTATCGTCTCCCCAGCCCCACATTCCCATCGCCCCCGTTTCCATACTTCACCCTGCAACTGTCAGAGCTATGATTGCCACGCTTCATACTGTCCTTTCCCAATCCATAAATACATATCGAAAGATGTGTCAAACTGAGCATGCAACCTGGCAGGGGGTGGGGGAGGGTGGGGAAATAGTTTTCGCTATTATTTTCAATCTCTTCTCGGTGGCACTGATTCCACACCATTCTTTAAGAGTCCCTGAAGGAAGATGGCCCGGTCACAGTTCTGGTGTCACAATCCACTGGAGACCATCAATGGAAGATTCCCATGAGGTCAACCACCAGCAGAGATCATGTGTTTGCAGAAAATTGTAAGGTTTCATTGAAAGAAAAATATGAGGATAAATCTTGTCGCTGACATCTTACCAGATTCGTGAAACTGTACTACCATGGTTCAGGGGCTCACACACACACACACACATCACATAGTTCCATGGTATTTACCCAAGTATACCAATTGATGAGGATCAGTGCTGACTCTAGATTCACTGTTTCTCAATTTCCTTCTGTCGCTACCGCTTATGAAAAGGAAAAAAAACAAGAATATTCCGTGGACCTATTCCTGAGTTCCTATGTATCATTTGCTCTGTTTGGACCAGCAAATCCTTCCAATTTCATGTAAAAGTATACATACCATCTGTCCCTTTCGCCCCACTAGTTTTGTCTGTCACCCACATTATATTTTTTGTTTCTCCTCCTCAGCTGTCTGAAAGATTCCCTCTTCCACACATTTTGGAACGATTACTTATTTCCTTTTTTTTTAATCTAACACACTGCAGCATTGCCTACAGCCTGTATGACTTTTCCTTCATTTTTGCTCACATGTGTGTTTTTTCAGCTTACACCCTTTCAAATCGTTGTCGCAATAATGCTACAGTTAGGTACAGATTAAGGGGCGCATTTCGAAACCAAACTGAGCAGCATTACTGTTCTCGTTACTGTGACAGGAAGAGAAACCTCAAACGGTCTTTAAAAGCAACTGAGTTTTTTTCATTTTCATGAATAAAAAAAATGAAATCTCTCAGGCTTGTATTAAACTAGCATATCTCAAAAACAGTATCTGTAAAGGTGTTTAGCACCCAAAACCACTGCAGTTAAGGCAAGCATTGTTAGCTGGGTTTATAAACGTCTTGTAGCATATGATCAATATCTTTTTGTATATATCTGTATATATGCTGCTCAAAACAATTTTGAGAGCCACCTGCATTTTTCCTATGGTTTAGATAACGCATCGTAGTGTATAGTATTCAAAGCTTTTGTCCAATTTTTGCACCGAAGTGTGACGACTGCATCAATGCAAAACTGGTTTTTTTTTGCATGTGTTCAGTTGAATCTGAGTCTAGTGGGTTGAAGGAGTTCACAAAGGAACACCGAAATCACGGAAACATGGTCGTGGTTTACGAGCGCATAGCTGAGGTAGCAGAGTTGGGCTGACTGCAAACCGCATTACTCGCGCAAGTCGTGCCTTTGCTGAACACATGGCAACCAGTTTTGCTGACCAGTGGGTATAAAAAAGTCGCTTTTGGGGGTGTTTTTAACCATGCCACCAAGACGGAGATTAAATGACACTGACCAGGGAAGGGCTGTTGCTTGGCTTCAAGAAGGTGTAGGCATCGAAGTTGGTCGTTGCCTTCAAGTGCATCGTGCTGTCATCCAAAGACTTCGTGACCGCTTCAACGCCACCGGTAGCACTGCTGAACGAAGATGGTCTGGCCCGCCCTAGGTCAACCACCAGACAGCAGGACAGACTGCTGGTTCTGACGGCGCTGAGACAAAGAACTGCCACAGCAAACAACCTCAGGCGACAACTGCGTGCTGCAGCGAATGTCAACATTTCCAACCAAACTGTTCGGAACCGCCTGAGAGAAATCAACCTCCGAGCAAGATGGCCAGCTGTTCGACCTGTGCTGACGGCAGCTCACCGTAGGGCGTGACTGACCTGGTGCCGAGCTCATGTGGCCTGGACGAGGCAGCATTGGGCCTGGGTGATGTTTTCTGACGAGTCCCGTTTTGCTCGGCTCTTCCACGATGGTCGCATACGTGTCTGGAGGCGGACAGAGAGAACGCTACCAAGAAGTCAACGTAATTGGACGGGACCGGTATGGCGTGTGGAGGGGGGGGGGGGGGTCTATCATGGTGTTGGGTGGCATAGGAAAGAACTTCAGAAATCCCCTGTACCGAGTTGAAGGCGACCTAACTGGTGTGGGGTACAGGGACGACATTCTTTAGCCTCTGGTCCTGCCTGCCTGCAAGCCCTGGGCCCCGACGCCATCCTCCAGGACGACAACGCCCGTCCCCACCGTGCCAGGGTGGTAAACGTCTTCTTGGAGGAGCACCAGGTCAACCACCTCGACTGGCCAGCATCCTCGCCCGACCTTAACTCGATCGAGCACGCCTGGGACGTCCTGGGGCGCCTGATTCACGACAAACACCCCCCCCCCCCCCCCCCCCCCCTCCAGCAGTGAACCTGGGCCAGCTCTTCGACTTCTTGCAGCAGGAGTGGAACAACATCCCCCAGCAGACTCTCAGGAGGCTTGTGGACTCTATGAGACAGAGGTGTCTAGCTTGTATCCACGCTAATGGCGGCATGCTCAGTATTGACATTGATTGTCATTTGATTTGACTGTTCTGATTGCTGAAATGAAGGCGTTCATCAATTAAGCCCATGAAGTTTTTTTTTTTGAGCAGCTGTTATTTCGTTTATTTCTGATGCCATTGTATCGTTCCATAGATGAATTTTCAATTAAATGGTTTTGAAGAAGTTTTTTTGTTTTTTTTGTTTGTGTGTTGTGTTGAAGTGTGTGAATGTTTTCATCTGGCTCTTAAATTGTTGTGAGCAGTATATATTAAATGACAGACAATGTGGTCCAGAATCATAATGATCACATACGTTGGTTCCTCATTTTCAGTCTTATCTAAGAAAGGATGGCTTTTGGATGTCAGGAGGGGAGAAGATGTGGTGGGTGTCAGTCATATGAATATGTGAATATGCAATGGATTTAAAGAGATGTTTATTAAAATCCGTTGACGGTGACGTCGTGAAAATGCCACTTGGCAGTGAAAACAAATGTCTGTAAGGTGCATCTAATTACGCACGCGTTCGTCATCAGCATTTTTGTATTACAATCAACTACCTCGGAAAAAAAGAACGCGTGTACGTGATGATTGTTTTGGAGCAAATTGTTGAAGACCTCAAGCTGGGAGACACTCCTCTAAATCAATTCTTTATTTTCCCAGTTAATTAACAGAGACGGATATCCTTTTTATAGTGGGATAAACGGAAGTTCGCGCGAGCTAGCATAGAGCGCGCGCGCGCGCGCGTGCGTGCGTGCGTGCGTGCGTGTGTGTGTAAAATCGAGGATAAAAATCTAGTCAGCATGCTTGATCGCACAATGAAAACTCTGCTCTGGGAAATGCAAACTCAAAACAACCTCGATGTATATGATCGAAGAAAAAGCTTTAAAAAACAAAAAGTGTAGAACAGAGAGATGGATGAAAGAAAGAAAGAGGAAAAGAATGCTGGACGAAAACAGTTGAGTTTTCCCCCCTGATCTCAACCCCCATGCGGCGATGGCGTCGCTTCGTGCACGAGCCTATCACCTCACCCATACCGCCATCACACACGGAGTTTTATCCTTTCAACAATTTGAAGCCAGGCCCCCAGAATCCCGTAACGACCCATAAAAACACCTTATCTTTCATCAACATGGCGATCTCCACAGTCGCCATTTTGAATTTGATCGACTCTTTCACTTCATGTCGTGTGTGTGTGTGTGTGTGTGTGTGTGTGTGTGTGAAATCGAGGGCAAGATTCTAGTTACCATGCTCGATGCGCAATGAAAGCTCTGCTCTGGGGAATGCATGCTTTAAACCATCTCGCTGCATATAATCGGAAGAAAAACCTTTTAATGAGAAAGCTGTACAACAGATTTTGAACAAGGGAGAGAAGGAAAGAAAGAAATCTTAAATGTAATTAATAGCGAACGGCCGAGAAAACGTTGACAAACGAATCACAAGACAAAAACACGACGCGTTTGGTTTTGTCTTGTGATTCGTGTGTCTACGTTTTCAAGGCGGTTCGCTATTATTACATTTAAGATTTGTGTAGATTTCCGCCTACAGTCGCCTCACCTTGCAACTAGAAAGAAAGAAAGGAAGGAAGAAAGAGAAAAAGAAAGAATGCTGGACGTAGACAACTCAGTCCCCCCCCCCCCCCCCCCCCCCCCCCCCCCCCCCCCCCCCTATCTTGACCCATGCGGCGATGACATCGCTTCCTGTACGTGCTTATCACCTTAACCCACACCGCCACCACACCCGATTTTTAATCCTTTCGACAATCTGACGCCAGCCCCCAAGGATCCAACAAAGAGCCGTAAAAACACCTTATCTTTCCAAGTGGACCCGTAAGGCGAAAAACGTTTTCAATAACAAATGAGACAGGATAATGTTCAGCAGGAAGCCGCGGCTTAACTTTCACCAATCTTTTAATGACATTTTCCATTATTGCTAAATACGTAGGGCAATATTCATGTGAGATTTATTGATCGGCATAACGCAAATCGACGTCAAAGGACGTGATTAGCCTATATTGCGTCAGAACTTAGCCTATATCTAACCTGGAAAATATCAATTTCTTTGTGGCCGTCTTGATTTTGTGTGTGTGTGTGTGTGTGTGTGTGTGTGTGTGTGTGTGTGAGAGAGAGAGAGAGAGAGAGAGAGAGAGAGAGAGAGAGAGAGAGAGAGAGAGAGAGAGAGAGATTTGTGTTGTGCTCTCTGTATGTACATATTGGTCAAGTGTTTATTTTTTAAAGTTTGAAAACATTGTGCACTTACAATTTTTAAAAAAAATACTGTTTCAGTTAAAAAATCCCTTTCAATGTATGCTTTTTATTAACTTTTTATGCTCCTATTTCCTTGTCAACTATTCATTCAGATCTCCATAAAAAATTATGTTCCCCACTTTTTGTATGCCTAGTTTCTACTTTATATTGATAATTTCGCGAGTTCACAGCTCTTCATGTAATCTCAGCAGAAAACACCAACAAGGTAAATGGACTGGGGTTTTTTTCATCACACTAGCATCATACAATTTGGCTATAGAACTATGGAGAAAACATTTCTGTGAACTATAGATTCAAAAAGAAATTGTTTTGTAAAGTTATGAAAAATATGACGCCATACTCACATATAACATTCAGAGTTTGCATAAAGAGTGAATTAGTCAGTAATCCATTTTTCGGGTGATTTAATTTTATTTCATTTTATTTGAAATGAATCTACATTCGTTTTTTTTTCCCCCAATATATCATATTACAATGTGTGCTTATTGCTTTATGTTTCGTGTTCTGTTCATTCAAGATTTATACTACCAATGTTTAATTTAGAGAAAAAAAAAAAATGGTTAAAAAAGCAAGAACTGATAAAGATTACGGATATTGTTTCGTTTCCGCCACCTCTCGTGGTTTAATGAAACTGTATGGTTGTCTTGATTTTTACGTGGGCGCATTGGTGATATCTCGTGAAATGAAGAGCATAAAGAAAACGTGACACCACAGAATTAGCTAGTTTTGGATCCATTAACAGATATACGTTGTAATGCTAATCTAACGTTCCAAATTTCTCCTATTCGGCTGGGCACTAGACAGTTCAGTGCTTTATTTAACGTCTGTTCACCATTGATGATATTAAACGAAAAATAATTTAAAACGTCATCTCTAACAACAACACTTAACCTCAAAGATTTAAAACAACAACAACAACACAATAACTTTTTGAATTAGTGGTAAAAATAAACGCGAATCAAAGCAACTTGGTACTAGACCCTTTCACACATAACATACCCATACGAATTCGAACTGTCTACTAGATTTTTTTTTCTTAGATACCGGTCTCATTGCCCAGCAGCAGGATATGGGTCAAGTGAGAGGTTATCTATCAGTTAATAGACATACGCAAAGGAAATGGGGACATGGTTGGCTTGGTGCTGAGCACAAGGTCGTAGTGACACGTTGCAGGTTGTACTTTTGATGCGCCCCCCATAAATAAACATTGCCACGTTCACTGTTCATTTCATG
>JADBJO010001720.1:157500-165000 GCA_016801955.1 Conus betulinus | reverse complement strand
TCGTGCGTGCCAGCGTGCACTGACGTGCGCCTCTTTGCCAGCGTTCAGGTATGCGCGAGAGTGTGTGTGTGTGTGTGTGTGTGTGTGTGTGTGCGTGCTCTGTGTGTGTGTGTGTGTGTGTGTGTGTGTGTGTGTGTGTGTGTGTGTGTGTGTGCGTGCGTGCGTGCGCGCGCTTGCGCTTGCTTTCATGCTTTCTGTGGAATGCCAGAAATAGAAAAAGGTGAGCGGAGAATGAGGATCCATATGAGAGAGAGAGAGAGAGAGAGAGAGAGAGAGAGAGAGAGAGAGAGAGAGAGAGAGAGAGAGAAGTCATCAGACCGTAATATCATAATGATCAGATATTGACGGCATAAACATGCATGGCTGATAAGAAAAAAAAACACACAAGTCACGCAACATGATTGCATTGATCCACCGAGATACCATCGAGCCACCGAGATGATTTTCTTCCCCCTATAAGATCCATTAAATATTTGGGGGGAAAAAAAAGAAAAAAAGATCATCCGTCCCCAACAGTGCATGAACTGTTCATCGTTAACGTCACCTTCCTTTCTTTCAATGATCAGTGTGAATCTACTGCTGGGCTCTAACACTAGGTCTGTGAAAGAATGGCTTCGGTAGGATACAGCGAGAAAACGGTGAAGGGACAAGTGATTAAAAAAGAACATGAAGAAAAGAGAGGCAAGACAGAAAAGAACATGAAAGAAAGAGAGAGGAAAGAAGGGATTGTTACAGGGTTGGGAGAAGGCATGCGTTGTTGGTTAGAGTCCGATTTTGAATTCGAGAATTCATGGCCGAGCCCTCGAGTAACGAACAAAGGCAACATCCCTCTCTATTCCAGAAGATTCACTGAGATATGGATGAAGTGCAAGATATTCCCTTCCCCCTTACTGTGCCATATTGACCTGAAAAAGGGGGGTAGGGTGGCGGATGAGAGAGAGAGAGAGAGAGAGAGAGAGAGAGAGAGAGAGAGAGAGAGAGAGAGAGTCGTTAGTATACTCTGCATAGAGCGGGGAGAGAGTGACATTGCTATAATCAATCTGGGAGAGAAGACGTTGGAGCGGTCTGGTTATACGGCAGAAAGGAAGAAGGCATAGAAGGTTAAAAAAAAAAAAAAAAAAAAAGGAAAGAAAAAACAAAACAAAAAAAAGAAAAAGAAAACAGAGAAGAAAAAAGGAAGCTGACAAAAGCGGGCGAGGAGGCAGTGGGTGAGAGCTACAAAAAGGAGGGAGATAAATGAAGGGGTAAAGAAGACAGAAAAAGACCAAACGACAGAAGCTTAATAATAGTGCCTTTGGAAGACTTGTCTGAAGGGTGGCAGTTTCGTCTCTGCATCGATAGGCCTGTTCCTTTTCTTTATCACTACGCGCAACTTGCTAGTCAATCAATGACGTCGAAAGCACCCCCAAAGTTTGTCGCAAGGGTGCGCGGCATGTTCAATAAACCAGCAGGCAGTTTTCTCAACCTGTGCCGACGTAGCAACAGGTGTAAGCAGCGGGCTCTGCGTCTCTGTTGCTGAGATGTTACAAAATATGGACGAATCATACAGACCGAAACAAGCTTACTTATCAATATTTACAAATGAAGAAAGACAGAGGCAAAAAACTGAGAGTCAAAAAAATCATGTGTCTAAACAATCTATCATTTAGGTGTTTTTTGTTTCCAGTTCGAATTCACCTACTCTTCAGAACAAACAAGAGATAAATCATGTCATGAAGGGCGTGAAAAATGAAAAATCAGATCTTCCGGAACTGGATTCATTTTGTCCCAACGCACCTAAAATAAGATGAGCATGTGACTGGCCAGCATAAGTCACGCGTGCACGTCATTCTTTCTCACTCTGATAGGCCCAATAGTTCGAAATGACATATTCGATTCAACTTACCGATCAATAATTGCAAAGTTACAATGCCGAGCGGTGGACTACCAATGCGATTCACATGGGGAAAAAATGTGTATAAGTTCATTTATCCGCCTGTATTGCTGACGCTTTTCTCACATCTCGACAAAACTGCTTGCAGCAAAAACCCACTTTCTCAGCTCCCTCACAAGAAAAAAAAAAAAAAGAAAAGAATAAAAAGAAAGAAAGAAGAAGAAGAAGAAGAAAGCTTTCACGGAAAGTGGAACTCCAAAGTTTCCCTATTCACGCGATACTGTTGAAAGATAAACATACCCTGGGAAGAAAAGAAGAATCCGTGACAGATTAACACTTCAACTTTCTTCTCAGTTTCGTTTAAGATAGCGATGATATCGCTTCAAAGGTAATCAAGTGACAGACCTTTGCAGATGATCAGTCAGTGGCAGCAGGCTGCCGATGAATACTGCGTTTCAGCGCAGCCGCCAACGACAATATGAGGAAAGTATAATAATATGCTCACAGCTAACAAGATAACGCCCGGGGGTAAAGCAGTCGGGCTTTGCGCCGAGAATTATGTTCCAATGATGAAAGCACCCGTTTCAGTACAATGATAATAATGATTTCAGTGAAAGGATGTGTGGTGAACAGCTCGCATGTAGCGCTCGTAAAAACACTCACGGCAAAAATGGAGCTGCACATAAATAATCACACTTTGGTAGATAGACCGATATACAGGCCAACAGAATGGGCAGTACTTTCCAATGATGACACAGTAAGACAGCATAAAATGTAACAGTGCAACTATTTCCACCAAAAATGTTACAAAGCAATAACCTAGACAAGAGACACTACAATTGTTGCAGGTTTTTTTTTTTAATCTACATGGTGCGTGAAATTTGCAACACGTTAAAGGACAATGTAACAAGTGTTACATTTTCCAATGAATCTGACAATTTCTTCGTTTTTTTTTGTTGTTTATTTTTTTTATCGAGCAAAAACGACTGAATCCGACGGGATAGAGGGACACGGATGCTTTGAAGTTAATGCCAAAGAACTTTATATTATTTTCATCTTCAAGATTTTTACTCAGGTTAGATAGCAGAAGCCTTGTCACCGGTTGTTTCAGTTTATGGTTCCTTTGGGATCATCATCGCTGATCAGTTTTGGTTTTGTTTCTTTCAACTTTGTAAAATTTACGATTGCCGGGGATGATCACCTCTTGATTCATTTCATTTTGTTTTTGTTTGATGTCGGTTTGCGACTCTTTTGCGATAATCATCTCTGATTAATTTGTTGTTTCTTTCCCAGGGGGTATCATTTATTGTTTTATTTTCTTTCCAACTGGTGTAGCATTCTTCACCAAAAGAGAGAGAGAGAGAGAGAGAGAGAGGGAGAGAGAGAGAGAGAGAGAGAGGAGAGAGAGAGAGAGAGAGAGAGAGAGAGAGAGAGAGAGAGAGAGTGTAGGTAGACAGATATACTGTCATTTTTTAACATGAAATGTGGAATAATTTTCACGTTTATACGTAGATAACGCTGTAAACATAAGAAAACATATTGCGTTTGAACAAATATTATCAGTTTATCTATCTATCAATCTATCGTTTTCTCTCTCTCTCTCTCTCTCTCTCTCTCTCTCTCTCTCTCTCTATATATATATATATATATATATATATATATATATATATATATATATAATTATGTGTGTGTGTGTGTGTGTGTGTGTGTGTGTGTGTGTGTGTGTGTGTATAAGATGGTGGTGGCGGTGGGAGGAAGGGATAATAACGTGTGTAAATAGTTCGGGTGGAGGCGGGGGAGGGGGGGAGGGAGGGGCAGGGGGAGACAGAATCTGTTTAAGATTCTATGGTAGAGAACCATGACTTTATTGTAAAAGGGTACTTTTCGGAAAACTGAACAGCAGACAACAGAAAGCAATCGCTTGAAAGACAAAGTCCGACTGTGGCGATAGGTGAGCCTGATACAGCGGCGTGTGAAAAATGCCAGCAACAAGGCATGGAAAAATCAGACGACACGGGGTGGAATGGGGGTGATGGTGGGGATGAGGGGAGTAGGTGGGCGAGGTGAGGGGGGAATGGAGTGTGGTGGTGGGGGGGTGGTGATGGTGGTGGTGGTGGTGGTGGTGACGAAGAAGAAGTAGAAATGAATACGGGTCAGTTTCTTCAGCTTAAACCGGGTCAGTTTCTTCACCTCCTCCGCGATGGCGTCGACATCGTGATATTAGAGCTGAACACAAGCACACGAACGGAATAGCAAGCAGACGAGTGCATCAATAAATAAACAAATGAGCGATAGTTCATTGCATGGGTTCCGCTTGACTGGTGCGATCAGATGGCGACGAATGGAAAACAACAAGGAAGGAATGGAAATAATGAAAAAAAAAAGTCAAGCAAGCAGGAACGAAAAGAGCGCACGATCAAACTGTGAGCGTGTGTTGAAGTATTTATCATACGAGTACGCGTGCGTCTGCGTGTTTCTGTAAGCCTCTCTCTCTCTCTCTCTCTCTCTCTCTCTCTCTCTCTCTCTCTCTCTCTCTCTCTCTCTCTCTCTCTCTCTCTCTCTCTCTCTCATTATTGATAGGGTGCACATGTCTGCGCTTAAGAGATCCCTGAACGTCAGTATCAGGACGCCAAATGCCCAGATTTATGCCGAAACTGGGAGGTATCCTCTTTATATATGTACTAACACCAAAAGTATAAAAATTTTGGCTTAAATTAATAACAATGCCTGAAGGTCGACTCCTTTACAGGGCTGATAAAATGTTAAATAATCTTCATTGTAAAGACAAGAATAACTAGGTTTCTAATCTTTGCTTCACATTGTAGCGCTATGGATTCGGCCACGTTTGGGAAAATCAAGGAGTATTTCATATTAATGTTTTTCTGTCTGAATTCAAACAGAGATTAATAGATTGTTTCCTGCAGGACTGGAATGGTGATGTTTCAGGAGAACGGATGTCTTTTTATATCTCTTTCAAGTCAGTTCCTAGTCTTCCGCAAACCGTGTTTAACATGAAGAACATTGCTGTTAGAAAAAGTACTCTTACGTTTCAGACTAGGTGTGTCACCATTGAAGAGTCATAAATATCGTTATACTGCCCGGTCACCTGACACAACGTTTTGCCCGTTTTGTAAAGATGTTCCAGAATGTGAACTTCACTTTTTACTTGTGTGTCCAAATTATCGCGACATCAGAGAAGAATACTTACCTCGCAAATTTTTCGCGAGACCATCAGCGTTTACAATGACCCTTTTAACTGCGAGTGAGAAATATTGTAATGATGTTGGCTGGTACCTTTTTGAATCTTTGAAAAAGAGATTTCTCGGTATGGAACGATCTTTAAACAATAATTAAGACTGAATAGAACTTATGAAATAGTGTAAAACCTTTCATCATATGCTGATAGAACAAATGAGTGCCCAGAGTCATTGTTGTTTTTAATCGGCACCGGAACAACATAACAAACATAAACAATCGGAATTCTAATATCGTTTCTGTTTCATATATTCATACATACACACCGTCATAAATATTCTCATATTTGCAAATATTATGCTAACCTATACGATTTGCACATGCGTGCGTGCGTATGCGTATGTGTATATATGCACGTACGTGTGTTAGTCAACGTTATTGTGCATCTGCGTAGTGTGTGTCCGGTTTGCGTATTCATCTCTCTCTCTCTCTCTCTCTCTCTCTCTCTCTCTCTCTCTCTCTCTCTCTCTCTCTCTCTATATATATATATATATATATATATATATATATATATATATATATATATATATATATATATATATGTATATATACGAGTGTATTGATATTTTGTTTTATTTTTCTTTTCTTCTAGTTAGTTGCATATCCCTCATTTTGAAGTAATCCACCTCCATGACATGGGCATATGGCCTAGTTCATTATATGTTCTGAGTTCTCTCTCTCTCTCTCTCTCTCTCTCTCTCTCTCTCTCTCTCTCTCTCTCTCTCTCGCCCTCTCTACTCTGTGTGTGTGTGTGTGTGTGTGTGTGTGTGTGTGTGTGTGTGTGTGTGTGTGTGTGTGTGTGTGTGTGTGCGTGCACGTGCGTGTGTTTAACTTGCCTGTCTGCGCGCGCGCGCGCGCGTGTGTGTATGTATGTGTGTGTGTCTATCTGAAGTAATCCCACCTCCATGACATGGGCATCTGGCCTAGTTCATTATATGTTCTGAGTTCTCTCTCTCTCTCTCTCTCTCTCTCTCCTCTCTCTCTCTCTCTCTCTCTCTCTCTCTCTCTCTCTCTCTGCGCGCCTGCCTACCTGTGTGTGTGTGTGTGTGTGTGTGTGTGTGTGTGTGTGTGTGTGCGTGTGTGTGTGTGTGTGTGTGTGTGTGTGTGTGTGTGTGTGTGCGCGCGCGTGCGTGTGTTTTTATTTGCCTGTCTGCGCTCGCGCGCGCGCGCGCGCGCGCGCGCGCGCGCGTGTGTGTGTGTGTGTGTGTGTGTGTGTGTGTGTGTGTGTGTGTGTGTGTGTGTGTGTGTGTGCCAACCTGCCTGCCTGCACGCATACGAATGCAAAAAAGAATTGCGAAAGAAGATCAAGGCATATTTTACGTCCATTCATTGCAAGATAGGGCCCACGTAATATGCGTCTAACGTTGTCACGCGCGTTGGCGGGAGGAAATTTTTTTACGTCTAGAGTTTGTCACTCCAAAACAGTTTGTCACGTGTGACAAATCATACCCAATGCATATACGCACGTCTACCCGTCAGAAAACAAAACTGTTTTGGGTTGTTCCAGCTCCCACATCGCCTATCACAACATTTGTTTTAAAATGGAATATGAATTTCTCTCTCTCTCTCTCTCTCTCTCTCTCTCTCTCTCTCTCTCTCTCTCTCTCTCTATCTCGCTCTCTCTCTCTCTCTCTCTCTCTCTTTCATATTCGCTATCTCTCTCTCGCTCTCTCTCTCTCTCTCTCTCTCATCTTCTCTCTCTCTCTCTCTCTTCTCTCTCTCTCTCCTCTCTCCTCTCTCTCTCTCTCTCTCCTCTCTCTGTCTCTTTAAATCCTGGCCATTCTTCTCCTTCCCTCATCACTGCCTCCTCTCCTTTATCCTACCTACTCTCCCCCTTCCTCCCGCCCCACACTCACCTTCTCTTTTTCTCTCTGTCTTGCTGCCCCTCCCCCCCCCCCCCTCTCTCTCTCTCTCTCTTCTCCATCCTGCCCGCTAACTTCCCTCCCTCCAGCCCATCACCTCCTTCCTTCAGTCCTGCCTACTCTCCCCTCCCTACCGCTCCCTCCCTTCCCTTTTCCAACCCGCCAGTCTCTCTACGTTCTGCCCTCTTTCACCCATCCGTCCGCGCTGCATTTTCCCTCCTCCCTTTTGACCTGCCTTCCCACGCCTTCCCTCCATCCTGTCCACTCCATTCCTCCTGTCCTACCCACCCTCTTCTTCTCTCCATCATCCGTCCACTCTATTCCTCCTCCTGTCCTGCCCACTCTCTTCTTCTCTCCATCCTGTCCACTCTATTCCTCCTCCTGTCCTGCCCACTCTCTTCTTCTCTCCATCCTGTCCACTCTATTCCTCCTCCTGTCCTGCCCACTCTCTTCTTCTCTCCATCCTGTCCACTCTATTCCTCCTCCTGTCCTGCCCACTCTCTTCTTCTC
>JADBJO010001720.1:127500-152500 GCA_016801955.1 Conus betulinus | reverse complement strand
AAAAAAATGTGGTAATTTGCATCCGGAAATGTACAGCAAAGAGAAAGACCTTGTTGATGAAAGAATGGAGAAGAGAGAAAGAAGGAACTGTGGAATGGAAGAGAAATGAGGAAATAATTTTTTTTTAGTATTTAAAAAAAAAAACCATTCAAGTGTGTGCAAACAGCATGGTTGAAAAACCAAGGAAGAGCTCAGGTTTCTGCTCAGTTGTTTTTTGTATTTTAGTTCGCTTTATCACCCTCCTTCAAGCCCAAAGTTTGATTCATCGTCGATGACGTAATTGATGTCTCTTTCTTTGAAACCCTGGAAACTTTGTGTCATTCCAGGATTCTGCATTGATTTAAACAAAGTTTTATGTGCAAAGCATCACCATAACGTTGAGAAGATTCCAGGCGTTTATAGCACATACCCAGCTTCATTGTAACTGACACATTTTGACTGCAGTCGGAAATTGATGATGATCATGTAAATAGAATGAAGACTGAGCATGACAAATGCAAAAAATAAGAAGCGTTTTCAAAACACACACAAAAACTACAAACACGAAAAAGGGCAGACTGATTAAGGATACAGCTATGGGGGGGATGGGGGAGGGGGGGGGGAGGAGGGGGGATTTTAGCATCTTTTAGGATCTTGTTAAGTGAAAGATTCAAGTAAAGCGCTCGCTAGTGGTAGGCATTATCAATCCATGTGTAGGTAATATGAATAATTGTTACCGCATGTATTTCAGACTTTAATGGAAGCGCAAGCTTGTTTGTATATGTGCGTGCGTGCGTGCGTGCGTGCGTGTGCATGCTTCTGTATACTTCTGCCTTCAGACCCAACCAGTTTTACTCTACGACGTCGATCAGTTTCAGTTTCATCAAGGCGGCGTCACTGCGTGCGGACTAGTCCATATACGCTACGCCAATCCGCTAAGTTTTGAGACCGCACTGCGCATGGTCTTTAAGCTGATAGATACATGAAATAATAACCAAGATGAGAGAATTGAAGAAGAGGGTCCCGTGGCTACGACTTAGCAGATGTTTGACCGACGTATTAGCCCAAGGCGCAGGTCAGACCTTGAGTATCAGAGCGCGTTATGGAACAGCTTCAGTAACAGAAAGTTCGATTCCACACAATATCTGCAGTATGGGTAAAATTCTTTTGACACCTGTCGCGTGGTGTTCATGTTTGGATATATACACTTCACACTTGAAAGGAAAAATAATGCTCCTGAGCCGTAGGTGATCAGATTTTATTGTGTTTCTGATCTAGTTCCTCAGGATTACAGGTTTTTTCTTTTTTTTTTTTTTTTTCCCCCTATTTCTGGTTGATGACATCACACATTATGATGTCTGAACTTGTGTAATATATTTTATGACGTGACTTCTTTGCTCTGTCCAGCTGCCAAAGATGGACATTATGTAGTTGTATTGTTTTTTGTTTTTTTTTTCTCTCTCTCTTGAAAAGAAGTGAATATGATCTTGTGTACTGTTTTCTTCCCTTTGGAGGACTATTGTTTTTGTTGCATATGATAATGGCTCACGAAATTAGAGATAATGATGATAAAAAACAGCTGATAATGGTTCACGGAAAATAGAAATGATAATGCATACAAATCCGATGATAATGGGTTGCGAAAATAGAAAAAAAAAAATGACGCATAAAAGCAGATGATAATGGTTCACGAAAACAGGAAGAACAGACAAACTTGCAAAAGTACGTGTGAACAGACTCACAAGCAAAATGAGGGAGTAAAACGTGCACGAAAACTGGATAAACACCTCACCTTCCTCAGGACTGCTCACAGATCAAAGCCCGAAAACGTGATTAAGAGTTTCTACACATGGAAAAGGTCAAAACATGATTAAGAGTTTCTACACATGGAAAAGATCAAAGGTGGACGCCCCCTCTTTCAGGGCGAGCATATCCCTATGCAGCTACTCAGAAAGGGAGTCACTGAACAGAAAAAGGAAATCTCCAGGTCAGAGCGTAAGAAACGCGGTGGAAAAAACGTTCCTCTCGCAAAATGGATGTCAGGATAAGGTAGTAAGCCTATTTCGCGAACTCTCGTTTCAGGTCTACCAACCGGGGGTAAGCCCATTTCGCGAACTCTCGTTTCAGATCTTACAACCGGGGGTAAGCCTTTATTGCGAACTCTCCTTTCAGGTCTTACCAGCCGGGGGTAAGCCTATTTTGCGAACTCTCGTTTCAGGTCTTGCCAACCAGGGGGTCCCCTATTAGAGCGTAACAAACGCGGGGGAATAACGTCCCTCTCACAAATGGATGTCAGGATAAGGTGGTATGCCTATTTTGCGAACTCTCGTTTCAGGTCTTACCAACCGGGGTAAGCCTATTTTCCGAACTCTCGTTTCAGGTCTTACCAACCGGGGGTAAGCCTATTTTGCGAACTCTCGTTTCAGATCTTACCAACTGGGGGTAAGCCTATTTTGCAAACTCTCGTTTCAGGTCTTGCCAACCGGGAGTAAGCCTGTATTGCGAACTCTCGTTTCAGGTCTTACCAACCAGGGGGTCCCCTATTAGAGCAACCTTCACGCCAGTAGGTCACAGTTCACAGTTGTTATAATCATGATGCATTAAAAATGTCTTTGTGGCTTTCATGATGATTACATCAAAGTTCTGTTCAGTTCTGACCGGGCAAAACAAAGAAACTCAACATCAAATGTCCATCTGACTTCATTTTGCTGGACTTTCCTCAGGTTTTCCCCGTACTGCGCCTGATGCTCTTCATGTCTTCTTCACTGAACCTCTGCCCTGCCTTCTTGGGACGATGGTCTTCTTGATCTGCTGTTGAAGTGCCACACAGCTCTTTTTATATAGCTCTCTCTCTCTCTCTCTCTCTCTCTCTCTCTCTCTCTGAATAGGGTGGAGTTACCGCCCTCACGCGCACATCTCCTTGGCCCAGGCTTGAAACTCGCAAGAAGCTCCGATGAACCCTTAGGCGGAGTTAACAGGCAAAGAGAACACACAGAAAAGTGATCCATGTCGGAAAGTAGCGAATGAGTGAGAAGCACAACTGGATTCATAGCGGGGGAGGAGGGGGTGGGGTGGCGAACGGGAGGGGTGGAGAGTGCGGGAGGAGTGGAGAAAGGACGGGGGGAGGGAGAAAGGCCAACATAGAGCATGGGAAAGTACAGAAGAATTTCAGAAAGGACGACAGTCCTGACGAGCGTGTGGACAGAGGGGAAGATCTGGTGTGGACGTGAGATGATGGCGGTGGCGAGGATGAAGAGACGATAATAACCCTGCAGTGACTGGGGAGGGTGAAAACTATTTTCTTTACGACAATACTTTTCCTGGGAAGACTGTTCTCTCTCGCAATGAAATATAAGTCATTGCGTCAGGGATACTACAAACAGCGATCATAGTGTACCCTGTTCATGCCACCTCTTCCACTGGCCCTCTGTCCCTTTCTCCTGCGGAATGACCTACGTCCAATAACGTCGGTCATTTAGCGTGTGCAGAATATCAACATCGACTTGAAAGCCGTGGAGGAAGGACACACTTACTTTGGGTTGCCAGCTTGTCTGAAAAGCTCTATTGGTCATGTTGTTCGCTGCACAGGCATCCCAGAGCGAACAAACAAACAAACAAACAAACAAACAAAACAAATACATGACAGAGTGATTCCGGACATTATCATTTACTCGGATCAAATTAAATGTCGGTCTTTCACATGAACGAGGAAAAACGAATAAAAAAAAATGAAAAACAATTATTCGCTGCATTTTTAAATAAATAAAATGCAAAGCTAAACAATTGATTGTAAAACTACATCACAGACAAAAAAAGAGAAGAAATAAACAGTACTGACAAGAATCTAATAAAAGTTAAAAAAAAAAAAAAAAAAACATCAAAACACGAGTGCACACACAGCGTTTACTTGTAATTGTGTGTGTGTGTGTGTGTGTGTGTGTGTCATATAGAGAGATATTCGGACAAATAGATAAGACATGTCCGTCTCAGTGGCGTCCCGCCTTTCTCTTGTCAACTGATAAGCTCCCTCACCCTCCTTTTTGAAGGCTCCCTTCCCCCCCCTTCCCTCCGCCGTCCTTGATCATAGCCAAACTCACCCAGTCCTCGTCAAGCACCCGCCCCACTCCCACCCTCACACTCCATACTTGTGATCCACGTTTTAAAAGCTACGTGCATAGTGGACCAGGACCCGGCTGCGCAAAGCACGGCCCGTGTCCCACCCGGTTGCACGGCCGGCAAAATCACGGCTCTAATCACACGGGGGTCGGGCCGGGTGCACTGTGCATGACTTCGGCCGCCGCCGTTAAGTTGGAGATGAAACGGAGCAGGGTTTTTTTTTTTTTTTCCCTCCGGACGGGCGGCGCACGGCAGTGCAAAAACACGACCGGTGTTGCGTGAAATCTAGGAACGTGATATCTGGGAAGGCTTCCCAGATATCACAGGGTTTTCTTGGGAACGCGTTCTCAGAATGTAGTGTGATATCTGGGAAGGCCCGTGATATCTGGGAAACGTGGTCTTTCACAGCTCAGAAGGGCAGAAAGAAGACGACGAAAAAGAATGGATTTTCGAGATAAGGTAGGAAACAATTTAGTTAGGTGCAATTGAGATCTTTGGCCTTCTTGTCATTTTTTTTTTTTTTTTTTCGCACGCGTCCCCAGATTTACCGTGATGTCTGGGAACGCGTTCCCAGATTTCACGCTTGGAAATTCAGGAAATCTGGGAACGCGTTCCCAGATTTCGCGGTTCCCAGTTCTTATACGACACCGAGTCCGGGTCTACAGTCTAAAGGAACGATAACGTCCTACTAGCTCCTTGCGAGCTGCGACAATTGATGTGGAGCACAGTGATGGAGGCACGCAAGCCTTGTGGAGCGCAACCTGCGGTGAGAAGAGAGATCCTTACGCAATGACAACTTGGAGGAAGAATGGTATCCTCTGTAACGTTGTACCACAAGCAGCTGTGGCATACCGTGTAACGTTCTAACACGAGGCAGCATTGACATCCGCAGCATTGATATACCACAGCATATGACATACCCTGTAGCGGTGCATGTAGCACGAAGAGACAGTATCATCCCTTTCTCACGCTTTCACGCAGTGTAACACAAAGGAACAATGATCTCCCATGGCACGCGAATTAGAACTGATATGAACAATAACGTTAACGAGACAGAGCGAAAACATCCGCTGCTACATGAACGGACTACGTAGCATTCCCTGTAGCGTTGTCACGTGAACGAAGAATGACAACCCTCGTAACATTGTAACATGAGGATAGCATGGGCATCCTCTTTGTAACAAAAGGGAGCAACAACCCTCAATTTTAACGTGTAGTATGATGGAGCAGAGGTATTCACCATAACGTAGTAATAAAATGGAGCACAGCCATTTAGTGTAATGCTGTAATATTAGTGAGCCGTGATATCAAGTAGAACACCACCATATAAGCAGTGAAATCATTGAAAGACTGATGGTATCCATATTTACGCTGTAACGTGTGTGTGTGTGTGTGTGTGTGTGTGTGTGTGTGTGTGTGTGTGTGCTTGCGTGTATGTGTGTGTGTGTGTGTGTGTGTGTGTGTGTGTGTGTGTGTGTGCGCCGGGGAGAGGGGGAGGGGGGGAGTAATGATACCCATTTTAACAATGTAACATGAGCAAGGACTTCTACTGTAACTCTGTAACAGGAGAAGCATTAAAGTATTATGTAACAGTGTTATACAAGGGAGTACTGATATTGCCTATTACATTGTAATCTGTGGGAATAATGGCATTACCTATAACGTTGTAACACTTAAGCAGAATGACATCACCCATGATGTCGGACCATGAGGGCAGACAGACATTCCTTGTAGCGTAGTAACATGAGCAGGATGACATCCCATGTATCGATGTAACTACGTGCAGAAAGACACATTCTGTAATTTTTTTTAGTCTGACAGCAGAATGGCATTTCATGTGTTCTTCAACCATGAGGGTAGACTGGCATCCACTGTAACATTGTAAGATGAGAGCGAAGTAACGTCCCGTCTCTAAAGTTTTTGTAACATGAGAGCAGAGCTCTCTCCCGTGGAACCTTGTGAAATTAGAACAGGGAGGCATGTCCTGTAGCATTGTAACATGAGAACATAAAGTGTAATGCATTGTAACATGAGAACACGTGAAATGTTGTCTTATGAGAGCAGAAAAATGATCCTCTGTGACGTAGTAACATGAGAACAGAGTGACATCTCGTGTCGCATTGTAACATGAGAGCAGAATGGCATCCTGTGTCACATTGTAACATGAGAGCAGGATGGCATCACGTGTAACATTGTAACATGAGAGCAGAGTGACATCCCGTGTAACATTGCACAACATCAGAGCAGAGTTACATTCTGCGTAACGTTGTAACATAAGAGCAGAATGACATGCCGTGTAACATTGTAACATGAGAGCAGAATGACATCCCGTGTAACATTGTAACATGAGAGCAGAATGACGAGCCGTGTAGCATTTGTAACATGAGAGCAGAGTAACATTCCGTGTAACGTTGTAACGTGAGAGCAGAGCCACGTGCTGTGTAGCATTGTAACATGAGCACAGAGTGACATTCCATACATCATTGTAACTCGGGAACAGCGTGATGTTGCATGAGAGCAAAGTGGTATTCCCTGTGACATTGTAACATGAGAACAGTGTGATTGATGTTCCGTATAACATTGTCTCACGAGAACAGCGTGATGTAACATGAGAGGAAACAAAATAAAATCCTGTGTGTAACATTGTAACATGAGGGCAGAATGACACCCTTCGTAACGGCTCTACAGTGAGGACAAAAACGTGAAAGATTTGGAGAGACGTAATCGTACCTTTTATAAAAGAGAACACGAGGAGAGAGAGAGAGAGAGAGAGAGAGAGAGAGAGAGAGAGAGAGAGAGAGAGAGAGAGAGGAGCTGAAACAAACGAGAGTAAAAAAAAAACAAACAAAAGAGCCAGGCTAGAGAAAAAAAATAACAGAACAAAAGCAAAGAAATCAAAGAGATGCCAATGAAAAATCAATCGGAAGAAGAAACGAAAGGATTTAAAAGAAATGGACGTAGGAGAAGAAAAGATAAAAGACAGAAAAAAAAACAGACAGACGGGCAGACAGAAAGACAGAGAGAAACAAAAAAAAGAAAGACAGAAAGAAAGAAAAAAAAGAAAAGAAAGAAAGAAAGACAGATGACGGACAGACGGAAAGACAGAGAGAAAAGAAAGAAAAGAAAAGAAAGAAAGAAAAAAAACTGGGGAGAGAGAAATGAAAGAAACGAAAAAAGGAAAAAAGAACCAATTTGGTGAACGAAAATCAAGCATAAAAAAGTGATCTCGTTAGGCTGGTGGCAGGGGTTATTGGTGGATTCCATAAGCGGGACGAGAGAGAGAGAGAGAGAGAGAGAGAGAGAGAGAGAGAGAGAGAGAGAGAGAGAGAGAGTGAGTTTGCTTATTTGTGTGTTTGTGTGTGGGGGGGGGGGGGGGGAGGGGGATGTGGGAGTGCACTTCGTACAGCCCCGTGTGTGTGTGTGTGTGTGTGTGTGTGTGTGTGTGTCTGTGTGTCTGTGTGTGGGGGAGCGCACGGCCCCATGTGTGTGTGTGTGTGTGTGTGTGTGTGTGTGTGTGTGTGTGTGTGTGTGCGTGCGTGCGTGCGTGCGTGCGCGCGCACGCGCGTATGTGTGTGTATGTGTGTAGAGGAAGAGGGAAGCGGGGCAGGATGAAGAGCATTATAAGAAGCTTCTTAGCGCTGCACAAGTCTCCCTTCACCCCGCATTCAGAGAGAGAAAAAACTGACATGAAATGACAGGCTGGCAGCTATTCTGCAATATCGCAATGACAGTGCTACGTAAGAACAAACACACGTAGGAGCCTAAGAGATGCGACAACAACAGCAGCGGGAACGACGACAACAACAACAGAACAGGACCTGTGAGACGCAATTCATTTTGATTAGGTTGTCATCATTGTCGCAACTGAACTCATGGTGTCGGATTTATATATATATATATATATATATATATATATATATATATATATATATATTATATATATGAGAACAGATAATTGAGTAGATAAACATAAATAACTAAAGCCATACACTCAAATATCAGTATGTCTTTAATATAGAAAGCACGAAGAAATGAACATTAAATAAAGATATCATGTTAGCTTCTGGGTGGAAATAGGAGTGTTCAAACAAATAAGAAAGTGATTAGTTCGCTAAATAAAGAAACGAGCCCGTGTCTGTTTCATAAAGAAGGCTGTGGTGACAAAGTGCAGCTCATCAATTGCATAATGCTGCAGTGAGCAAGAGCAAAATATCAGTAGATAGGGAAAGAGTTAGTCTAGCGGTAAGAGAACAGGGAGAAGGGAGAGCAAGGTATAAGGCGTACGCAGCGGGTGAGGAGGGGTGTGCATGGTGGGAAACTCACGGATGTGACTCGGCAGATGTCCCTGATCTTCGCATTGACCCAACGACCTGATCAGACCGTCGGTATCCCGTCAACATGGTCTGCACCAGTACCACTATGATCACTGTGTGTGTGTGTGTGTGTGCGTGTGTGTGTGGTGTTGTGTGTGTGTGCGTGCGCGCGCGCGCGCGTGTGTGTGTGTGTGTGTGTGTGTGTGTGTGTGTGTGTGTGTGTGTGTTCGCGCGCGCGCGCGCGCTGGTAGCTTGCGTACGTACACATCTGAAGCTCTCTCTCTCTCTCTCTCTCTCTCTCTCTCTCTCTCTCTGTCTGTGTCTCTGTCTGTATCTCTCTGTCTCTCTGTCTCTCTCTCTCTCTCTCTCTCTCTCTCTCTCTCTCTCTCTCTCTCTCTCTCTCTCTCTCGCTCGCTCGCTCGCTCGCTCGCTCTCATGCGCGCGCTCTGAGGATCCCTTAGGCGGAGTTAACAAGCCAGCAAACATGAAGAAAATGGATCCGTATCTGACAACAGCTATTACGTGGGAAGAACGGGTAGAGTGCATGCATGTGTGTGCGTGCGCGCGCGCGCGCGCGCGCGCGCGCGCGCGCGCGCGTGTGTGTGTGTGTGTGTGTGTGTGTGAATGGAAGGGGACGGGTGGGGGCAGGGCAGGAGTAGATAAAGGAAAGGGGGGGAGGGGGGAGAGAGAGACACTTTGACACTTTGATTTTTTTTTTCTCATTACCAATGAGGTCTTTTGACAAGGGGGGAGAGGTAACAGAACAAAAACATTTCCCTCTTCCTTTCCTGCAAACAAATAGTACACTTTCATTCCTAGTGTGTATCAAATCCGAAGTTAACAAAAACAAAAATTCGTAACATTTCGTTATGTCCTCATCTCACGCACAGGAGTAATGCAGTAAAGTTATAAAAAAATAAAAAAAAAAACCTGAAGACTGACTCGACCATCCACTCAATCAAATGATGACATTGTATTTTACCGATCTCTTCAACTTTGGAAAAAAAAAAAAAAAAGACTAACTCGACCATCCACTCAATTAAATGATGTCATTGTATTTTACTGATCTCTTCCACATGCGATGAATGATAATATTCATTCAGATATCTCTTATAATGTATTATCTTAAACTTCACTATTCTTCATCTGTCTAATTTTCAATGCTTCCGCGATGAATTTCGCAACTGATTTAATTACAAGTTCATCATCTGATGATAACGCGCAAGCGACATTTTGTCGCTATATCTAACTGGAAAAATGAACAATTTGTCCGCACTTCATTATAAGCTGTACAGTGGAACAGAAAGTGTTCTTCGTCATCAATAATATGTCTACATGCAGGACAAGGAGATTCTGTGGATGTTTCACATTCAAACCATCTTTTGTTCGCATTAAAATGCGAACAAAAGATGGTTTGAATGTGAAACATCCAGATGATGATGCAGTGGTGTGGAAGTGTAGATGAGAGAGAGAGAGAGAGAGAGAGAGAGAGAGAGAGAGAGAGAGAGAGAGAGAGAGAGAGAGAGGAAGTCCAAACATTGTATGGGATTGTACAGAAGGGATTCAAATCTGAAGAGACGTGAAGAAGGTGTGTGTGGAATGGAAGGCCTGGTGTGGATGTGAGATGATGATGATGATGCAGTGGTGTGGAAGTGTAGATGATAGCATATCCTTCGGGTGCAAGAGGAAGGGGGTGAGGGCTGTTATTTCTTTAGAGCAGTCCTTCTGGGGCAGGCTGTTCTCTCTCAATCTATTATATTCAGTTGTATCACAGGTACATCAGGTAACAATGATAGGAAACCCGACTCATCATACTGCCCCTTCGACCCCCCCCCCCCCCCCCCCCCCCCCCCCCCCTTTTTTTTTTTTTTACCTTTCTTCCTGTAGAATGATGTGTGTCTAATTAAGTCTGTCAAGTAGCATGGCCATGTCATCAACATCAAAACAAACAGCATGGGGAGGAAAACTAAGCATGTGTGTGTTTGTGTGTGTGTGTGTGTGTGTGTGTGTGTGTGTGCGTGTGTGTGTGGTAAGTGACATCCTGTGTAACATTGTGAACGGCAGAATGACTGCTTCTCTAACATTGTAACATGAGATCAGAGTTACATCCCGCGTAGCGTTGTAACTTGAGAATAGAGATGTTAACCTCCCGTGTAGCATTGTAACATGAGAACAGAGTGACATCCCCGCATGATGAAAGATGAGAGCAGAGTGACATCCTGTGTGATGATGCTACATGGCAGAAGAATTACACCTTTCGTAACGGTATACGGTTCAAAATAAGATGTGGAAGACTGTGAGACCAATACTTTCGAGACGTGATCGGGTAACAATTGTTCGTAACTTTAAAAGAGAACAACGGAAAGAGAAAAGAAAGAAAAGAAAGAAAGATGAAAGACAGTGAAACAGTCAGGAGAAAAAAAAAAATAAAGACGAGAAAGGCTAAAAGCAATAGAAATAAAAAACAAAGAAATCGACAGAGATGTCAATAGAAAAAAAAGGTAAAGAGAAAGAAACGAAAGGTTGTAAGACAATTGGACACAAAAGATAAAGAAAGAGACAAAGAAAGACAGACAGAAAGAAAGAAAGAAAGAAAAGAAAGAAAGAAAGAAAGAAAGAAAGAAAGAAAGAAAGAAAGAAAGAAAGAAAGCGAGGGAAAGAAAAATGAATCAATTTTGTGAACGAGAGCAGGGCTTGAGGTAGTTATCTCGTTAGGTGGGTGACAGGAGTTATTGCTGGATTTCATAAGCAGAACGTGGAGAGAGGGAGGGGGAAGAGAGAGAGAGAGAGAGAGAGAGAGAGAGAGAGAGAGAGAGAGAGAGAGAGAGAGAGAGACTGTATGTTGTATGTGTGTGTTTGAGACAATGGATGTACATTTGCGATTATATATATATATATATATATATATATGTGTGTGTGTGTGTGTGTGTGTGTGTGTGTGTGTGTGTGTGTGTGTGTGTGTGTGTGTGTGTGTGTGTGTGTGTGTGTGTGTGTGTGTGTGTGTGTGTGTGTGTGTGTGTGTGTGTGTGTGTGTGTGTGTGTGTGTGTGTGTGTGTGTGTGTGTGTGTGTGTGTGTGTGTGTATGCGTGTGTGTGTGTGTGTGTGTTTGTGTGTGTGTGTGTGTGTGCGGTGGGAAGAAAAAAACCGGGATGGGGTGGACAGCGTCATTAGACAAATCATTATGAACAATTTTCCCTTTACGCCACAATCAGAGAAAAAATTGGCAGAGCTGGAACCCTGTAATATCACAATGACTTTGCTGCGCACGAACAAAGGAAATGGAGAGAGACAGCAGCAGCAGCAAACAACAACAGCAACAGCAACAACAACAACAGTGACGGCAACAACAGCAAAAAAAAGTAACATATAAACAAAGGGAACTCAATTCATTTTGATTAGGTTGTTATTGTTCTCGCAACTGAACTCCTGGTGTTAGATTTACATTTTTGAAAACGTTAATTGAATAGATAAACGTAAACACAAACAAAGCAATACATTCAAATATCCGTGTATCTTCAACAGAAATAAAGGCAGGAATAAAATCAACTGAAATAAAGATATCATGTTAGCTTTTAGGTGGAATGCGAGTTCGCAAAATGAAGAAGAAATTGAACACATCACTGAATAAGGAAACAAAGCGGTGTCTGTTTCGCGAGGAAGGCGTCAGTTTCAACGGTGGCAGAGTGCAACTGATCAATTGCGTGACACTACAGCGCAATGGATGGGGTGGGGGTGGGGGGGGAGGGAACAAAATCAGCACTTCGGGGAAAGACTTAGTATGGGGGTGAGAGGGTATGGGAAGGGGAGAACAAGGTATGTGAGACGGGAAAGGGGTGGGAGGTGGGCATGGGGGGACAGGGGGGGGGGGGGGGGGGGGACGCGGGAGGACGGGGGGATGAGGGTAGGGTGTGTGGCTGGAGGGAAGCTCACTGATATGATTCGGCAGATGTGTCCCTGGTCAAGGCATTGACCCAATGGCCTGGTCACGCCCGCAGTGTCCTATCAACATTGTCTCTACCACTGTAACGACTCTTTTTCTCTCTCTGTCTCTGTCTCTGTCTGTTCTGTCTGTCTGTCTCTCTGTCTGTCTCTCTCTCTCTCTCTCTCTCTCTCTCTCTTTGCATGCGTGCGTGCGTGTGTGTGTGTGTGTGTGTGTGTGTGTGTGTGTGTGTGTGTGTGTGTGTTCATTTGGACAGATAACGAGCGTGCGCTCAGATGTGTGGTGCATGTAAATCCACGCGCGTATGGCTGACCTATGTGCGTACAGAAATGTGTATGTGTACCGGGATATATGTGCGCACACGCACACTCACACAATTAAACACACACATGTACACGCACACTCACACAAATAGCAAACACTCACACACACACACACACACACACACACACACACACACACACACACACACAGTGAAATTGGATCCCCACATCATGATTTCGTTTCAGGTTTTATCAACCGAGCGAGCCTCTATACAATGTTTGACACCAGTAGCTTACTGATTATAGCCATGAGGATTTGATGTGTCCAGTATCTTTGTAACTTTCGCGCCAATGAAATCAAGTTACGCTCTGTTTTGATCTCGCAGAACACAGGACCTCAACACCAAATGTCCATCTGACTTGATTGTGCAGGACCTTTCTCAGGTTTCCTGTACAGCGCCTTTGGCTCTTCACATTGCCTTCACAGGACCTTCACCATGCCTTCTTAGAGCGATGGCCTTCTTTATATGCTGCTAAAGTTTATACGGGTCTGTTTCTACAGCTTTCTGGCCCCTCTTAATAACCATCCTTTGTCCGGGCTTGGAACTCGCAGGGAGGAAGAAGAAGGAACCCTTATGCGGGGTTAACAAGCAAAGGTATAGAAAATGATCCTGATCAGAAAATAGCCACAGAGTGGGAAGGATGATGAGTGTGTGTGTACATGTGTGAGAGTGTGTGTGTATAAACGGGAGGGGCGAGGGGGGAGGGGAGGGCGAGAGAGATGGGAGAAGGGAGGCACGAGTGGAGAAAGGAATGGGAGGGAGGAAGCCCAAACAGGGTACGGGATGTACAGAAAGGATTCCAAACTGAAGAGACATGGAGAGGATATGAATAGAGAGGGGGATCTGATGTGGATGGGAGATGATGGTGATGACGGCGATGAGGATTGCTACATAAGAATACATCCTTCTGGGGTAAAAAAAGATTGTTTTCTCTCAGTCTAATGTTTACAATTGCATCACATACATTTCATACAGCAATGATAGTGAACCCAGTTCACACCACCCCTTATATCGCCTTCATCCCTTTTCTCCTGTGGAATGATGAATATCTGTTCAAGTTAATCAATGAAGATGAACATGCTATCAACATCAAAGCAAAAGGCATGGGGAGGGAAAGAATGTTGTCCGTGTTGCACGCTTGGCTGGGCTGCTCCATAGCTCATGTTGTAAAGTGCACAGACCGCAAACTAGAGCAACAACAACAACGACAACAACAAACAAACAGACAAGCAAACAAACAAATACATGACAGGGTGAATACAGACATTATCATATATTCTGATCCAATTAATGTCGGTCTTTCACATGAACAGATAAAATTTTTTCTTAAAATGAGAATGGAATGTTCATAAGAAATAAGCAAAATAAAAATGCAGCAGTCAGCTGCACATTAGACAATAAGCTCACTTTCAATACACACACCAGGTCCGCATACAAAAAATGCCAAATTAGAATGCATTTCCTACGCAAATTGAGGAATCTGCATGTCCAGCCAAAAATTTTTAAAACATTTTACAGGAGTTTTATTGAGTCTGTCTTGACTTTTTCATGCATTTGCTGGTATGGAAATCTTAACTTGAAAAACAGCAAACTCTTGGATAGCGTTGTGAACATCTGCGGCAAGATTGTTGGTGAGAGACAGGAGAGTATGAGTGAGTTGTATGAAAGGCGTGCGGTCAACAAGGCTCGTGTGATTGTTAGTGACAGTGGGCATACGCTTGCGCGACAGTTGGTGCTCCTTCCATCAGGCAGACGATTTTGTGTTCCAAGAGCTAAGCTGATGCGCGCAAAAAGAGCTTTGTGTTCTAATCCATTGCGTTTTTAAACAAACACAGCGTGTAAGAAGAGGCGATGGATCACCTGTGACACAAGCATGTGCGCGGGTGTGTATGTCCGTGAGCAAGCGGGAAAGTATAGATGCTGGAGTGTGTGTGTGTTTCTTCTGTTTTATGTGTGCATGTCCTGGAACAGTGAGGAATAGAAATGTCTGGAATATGTCTCATCTTAATGATTTTTAATGATAAATCACTCTCTCTCTCTCTCTCTCTCTCTCTCTCTCTCTCTCATACGTGCACACATTTATGTATATATAATCAAGAGTGGCTGAGTGTGTACTTTATTTGCACTACCAAAAGGAGAAAGATGGAAATTCCCATTTTGGTGTTACACGCATGTTTTATTGTTTGTAAGTAAGTTTTAATTTCCAGTGTCACGTTTGTAACTATAAATATGTATGTCTTAACTTTTAGGGCAGCGGTCACAAATGTAATTTCTCTTGAAGACGACACACCAGAAAAATATTGAAAGCAATAAACAAGATCCTAAGAAGCCACAAACAAATAGAACAAACAAACACTCATGGGAACACAAGGTTTACCAGCACACACACACACACACACACACACACACACACACACACACACACGAGACACACGAGAGAGAGAGAGAGAGAGAGAGAGAGAGAGAGAGAGAGAGAGAGAGAGAGAGTGAGTGACATCCCACGTGATATTGTAACATAAGAGCAGAGTGACATTCCGTGTAACGTTGTAACATGAAAGCAGCGTGACAGACGTTGTAACAGGAGAGCAGAGAGACATCTTGTTAACATAGTAACATGAGAACAGTGAATTGCCGAGTGACGCTGTGCAGATGAGTGTAACATGAGAGCAGATTGACGTTCTGTGCGATGCGTTAACATGAGAGCAAAGGGACATCCCGTGTAACGTTGTAATATGAGAGCAAAGTGACATCTTATTTAACATTGTAACATGAGAACAGTGAGATGCCGAGTGACGTTGTCACATGACAGCAGAGTGATATACCACGTCACGTTGTGATATGAGGGCAGAACGACACCCTTCCTAAAGGTCTACGGTTAGGAGAAAAGCGTGACACTAAAACTTGCAAGACGTTTTCGTGAAAAAAACTGTCTTAACGTTAAAGTTAAAAAACGAGAAATGAAAAGGAAGAGTGATAAAAGAATGGTGAAGCAATGTGGAGAACAACAACAACAAAAAAAAACAACCTGGATAGACTGAAAAAAATACACAGAAAAGAAATGAAGAAATCGAAAAATGTTTATGAAAAAAGATATCGAGAGAACCAAACAAAAGGATGTAAGATAAATGGACGCAAAAGGTAAAGTAAAGAAATAACGAAAGAGAGATCCGCAGACAGGGAGTAAGAAAAAGAAAAGGAAGAAAGAGGGAAGGAAAAGGCAGAGATAAAGAAATGAAGAAAATAAAAGAAAAGAAAAAAAAAATTTGGTAAACGAGAGAGAGTCATAAGGAAGTGATTTCGTTAGGCTGGTGACGAGGGTTATTGGTAGATTCTCTTAGTGGAGCGTGCAAACAGAGAACAGAGAGAGAGAGAGAGAGAGAGAAGATGCGTATTTGCATATTTGCGTACGTGTGCGTTTGTGTGCGTTTGTGTGTGTGTGTGTGTGTGTGTGTGTGGACAGAGGAAAGGTAAAGCGAGATGGGATAGACAATGACATTAGACCATACTCATTACTGGGAAAGTCTCCATTTACCACAAATTCAGGGAGGAAAAACGGCAGAACCGGGACAAGATGCTGACAGCTACCCTGCAATATCACAGTGATCGTGCAACATACAAACAAATAAACATAGGAACCAAAGAGAGACAACCACCACCACCACCACCACCACCACAACAACAACAACAGAACGTGAACAACAGGAACTCAATTCATTTTGAGCAAGTTGTTATCTTTCGTGCAACAAAACTCCTGGTGTCGCGTGTATGTAAAAAAATTGATAAGAAAAGAAAAATTGGATAGATAAACATAAATAAAGCAATACATTCAAATATCGGTGTGTCTTCAACAGAAATAACAATCAGGAATGTATTAACCTTAAATCAGGATATAATGTTAGCTTTCGGTGGGAATGCGAGTGTTCAGATGAATAAGAAAGTGATGAGATCACTGAATAAAGAAACGAACCGGTGTCTGTTTCGTAAGGAAGGCGTCACTTTCAGCGGTGTCAGAGTGCAACTCATCAATTGCGTGATATTACAGCTGACAGCGGCCAAACACCAATGCATAGGGAAAGAATGGGATGTGTGTGTGTGTGTGTGTGTGTGTGTGTGTGTGTGTGTGTGTGTGTGTGTCCGTGTGTGTCCATATGAACATCTTGCGTAAGTGCGTACAGACGTGTAGTTCATTTAAATGTGTGGGGATATTTCTGTAGTTTGTCCATTTAGACAACAGTATATGAATAAACAGACGATTTAAAGGGAACAAAATGGAAAAGAAACACAAAAGTAGGCAAAACCTAAACTAATGCTAATGGTGTGCGCGCATATGAGACCACAGCGTGCATGACCTCTCCTGGAAAAAAAAAAATGCTCGTAACATTGGAGGGAATGACGAGGCGAGAAAAGAAAGAGTGATGGACAGAAGGGGAAACAATGTGGAGAAGAAAAAGAGATAGACAAAAAGAAATGCAGAAATCGGAAGAGATATTCATGAAAAAAGATACTGAGAGAACGAAACGAAAGAGATGTCCATGAAAAAAAAAAAGATATCGAGAGAACGAAACAAAAGGAAGCCAGATAAAAGACGCAAAAGAAACAGACAAAGGGAAGAAAAGAGAGAAAGGAAGACAGGGAGAAAGACAGAAAAAAAGAGAAAAGAAAAAGAGAGAATCGATATGATGAACGAGAGAGAAAGGCATAAGGAAGTGATCGCACTATGTTTGTGATAAGGGTTGTTGGTAGATTCTCTAAGTGGCGCATGGAAACACAACACACACACACACACACACACACACACACACACACACACACACACAGAGACACAGAGAGAGAGAGAAGAGAGAGAGAGAGAGAGAGAGAGAGGGAGAGAGAGAGAGAGAGAGAGAGAGAGAGAGAGAGTTTTCCGTATTTTGTGTGTCCGGGAATGTTTGTGCGTCCGGGAATGTGTGTGTGCGTATGTGTGTGTGTGTGTGTGTGTGTAGACAGAAGGAAGGGAAAGCGGTACTTCTCCATTTGCCACAAATTCAGAGAGAGAGAGCACGACAAAGCTGGAACGATATAACAACAATAACAACAACAACAACAACAAAACATAACAATGGGAACGCAGTTCATTTTGATTAGGTTGCTATCCTTCGCGCAACAAAAACTCCTGGTGCCGGGTGTACATAAGAAAAGATAATTGGATAGAGAAACAACAGTAAACAGAGCAATACATTCAAAGATTGGTGTGTCCTCAACTGAAATAAAGACACGAATGAAAGAACCTTAAATCAGGATATTATATTAGCTTTTCTTTTTTTTTTTTTTTTTTTGGGAGGGGTAAATAAATAAGAACGTCAACAGATCACAGCATGAATAAACAAAACGGCGTCTGTTTCGTAAGAGAGACGTCACTTTCAGCGGTGAACAGAGTGTAACTCATCAACTTCGTGATGCTACAATGCGCAGGGGGCAAATATTGATGCACAGGGAAAGGTCTGGTGTGGAGGGAGGGGGGGGGGGGGGGTCAGGAAACATGGAAAGGGGAGAACAGACGCATGCAGACACGCACGCACGCGCGCGCGCGCGCGCGCGCACACACACACACACACACACACACACACACACACACACACACACACACACGGAAAGAGAGAGGGAGAGAGAGCGACAGAGACAGACAGACAGACAGAGAGACACAGAGACAGACACACAGAGAGAAAACACACACACACTAACACACACAGACACACACACACACACACACACACACACACACACACACACACACACACACACACACACAGAGGGAGGGAGACACAGAGAGAGAGAGAGAGAGAGAGAGAGAGAGAGAGAGAGACAGACAGACAGACAGATAGACAGACATAGACAGACAGATAGACAGACAGACAGACAGACACCAGACTACCTCCATATACCCTCCTCACGCCCTGCCGCGCACTTCTGCCCTTTCCCTTCCAGTATTTCACATGTTAAAAGTGTCCCCAAGAAAAAGATGCACCAGCTATGGTTGATGCCCGGAGAAATATTGTCTTCAACTGCAGAACAAACTAGCTATGAGCTAGCCTGCAGCACCCTTGGAATTCTGCGCTGCGTTCAAATAGTGTGCAGGTACGACACGTCAATGGACATGACTGGCTCACAGCAGATGCTGTTGTATAATGACTATTGGATGTGACACGACAGAACCTCCGCAGGAGCGTTCTCATGGGTGTGCCGGCCAATATTTCATGATTGCAAAGCCCAGCATCGTAGAAAGCCACCGTCGTCGTAAACTGCTGTGTGCATCTCGCAACCCCACTCGTTCCTGTTCCGCTGACAGGTGAAGACAGTACAATTCCAGACCCGGCCAAGCTTTTGCCGTGAGGTCTTAAGTGCCCACAGAGCAGAGTTCTGGATTACAGTCTTTCCTGCTAGCATCAGAGCTTTACCTCCGGTCAGTGAGTTTTCCGTCGAAAGGCAAACAAACAAAAGATAGACCCGAAGGTGTGGGTGGGACCTAGATAAGTACTGTCTTCAACTGCCGAACAAACCAGCTGGGGCTGGGAGCAATCCTGTTATCGCCTTTGGAAAGCCAGCGCTGTGTTCGCAAAGGGTGCGGACAAGAAAGGGCACTCCGCTGCACAACTTTTTCTTCTCACGGAAACAGCTTTCTCTCCCTTCATACTATCAAGGATACTAATCAAGTCATGAAATAATAAAGCCGACTTTGCTGTGAGACAAGGCAAGCTCGAATATTGCTGGCATGGCATGCAATAGGAAAATGGGTATTTTTACCGACATCTTGGCGTTTGTCGTTCTGATGAATCAGTATTATATTAAAATAGCCTCCTGCACCTCTATTCCCTTGGGTGGTCATCGTGATCTGCCATTTCAGCTTACTGACTGTAAACGTCTTTCTTGTAGTGCTGTTCGGTTTTGTTGTTGTGTTAGGCAGTGTTACGTAGCATAGTGTAAGTGAAGTGTGCTTTAGAATAGTATGGTGGAGTGAAGAGGAGTAGTGTGGAGTGGGGTGGGGTAGAGTGGGGCGGAATGGGTAGGGGTGGGGGTGGAGCGGAGCGCAGTGTGGTGAAGTCTAGTGTAGTGTATATCAGGGGTGGGGTTGAATTTCAAGTGCAAGTGAATCCAGAGTTACACTGTTTTGTAGTTGTTTGTGCGTAGTTACGTGTGCTGAATATCAAACGCTGGCTGCTGTGATTGCAACTTTTTTTTCTTTTGTTTTAATCTAAACTGAACGTTGGTACTTTACTAGTGTCGGGTCGGATATATAAAGCCGTGGTAGACATCGTGCTAGCCTCCTACATTTCTTACTCATCATCCTTGTGCTGAAGTATTGTTTATCCTCGCAAAAATGGAGAATATGGTGGCAAATTTTAATTATTCGCTCTTTCTTTCGTCATTTCTCTCCCCCCCCCCCCCCCTCTTTCTCTCTGTCTCTCTCTGTCTGTCTCTGTCTGTCTGTCTCTCTCTCTCTCTCTCTCTATGTCTCTGTCTCACTCTCACTCACTTAAATTTAAATTTCCTGGACACTTTGTGTCTTTCCTTATGTTATCAAGTACATTATATGCGTTGAACATCTCGAACTTAAATACAGACGCACTGGCATACATATACAGACGCTCGGAAATGGCAGAACTACACAAACCTAGATGACATTGCTCCAGATGTGTCCATCATCAAGGAGCATCAGGAAACAAGCGTGTGGATGGGTGTGTGGAGAAAGCAAAAACGGACAGGGAATGGGGGAGAGGAAGGTGTTTAAGGTCAAATTTGAAAGGGGGGGGGGGGGGGGGGGTGGGGGGGGGGGGGGAGAGGAGCCACTGCCTGAGATTGAAAGGAGGAGCGAGAGATGAGGGGGGAGGGGGGATGAGGGAACTCTGGAGTTTGGCAGCCAGAGAGGAGACTGAAGAATGTGTGGGGTAAGGACAGTGAAGGCAAAGGGAGAAGGGTGTGTGTGTGGGGGGGGGGGGGGGGGGGGGGGCAGAAGGAGGGAAGAGGAGATGAACGTGTGTGTGTGTGGGGAGGGGAATGGGGGGGGGGGGGGGGGGTAGGCGAGTATTTTGCGGGGAGGGGAAACAGAGGGGCGAGGAATACGAGAGGCAGAGGGAAGCATTAAGGGTGACCATGGCTACAGCATGCACAATGAAGGGAGATGAAAGGAGTGGGAATGGGAAGGGGAAATCCCGTGCCGTGGCCCTGTGACAAGATAAATGCAAAATGAAATGAGGGGTGGGGTGGGGGTGGAAAGAGGAAGATTCCTCTCTGGAAATGAGACTGGGGGCAGAAGATGATCAAGAAGATGTGGGAAGGGAAAGGTGGGGGGGGGGGGGGGGGGATGAGGAAGATGGGAAAGAGGGTAGGTTCTGTAGGTTGTAAGGTAGACAGCATCATCCGGAGTTAAGGGATCTTACTGGCTTCAAAAGGATTTTATATTCCAAGGAAACAGTTATTTTCCTCAGAAAACAGCTAATTACCCCAAGAAAGAAATGGAATTTTGCCGTACAACAACTCACTACCCTCAGAAAACAGCCATTTTACCACACAAAACACTGACTATTTTTTTAATCAGTTTTATCGATATCCCCCGTTAAATCACTCGTTCTTTGAAAATCAACTATTGTTGCGTGTAACAGTTATTTGCTGTAAGAAAAAGGTTATTTTGCTGTTAAAACAGACACTTTGTCTACGGAAGAGCGAGGGAAAAGAAGCTGTTTGGTGACATGGAATATATTTTCCCTCAAAAAAGAGGTCATTATCACTAGGAAACAGCTATTTTCCCATGAAAAAACAGCGAATCATACCGGGAGAAAAAAAAATGGTTTCCCGGTAAAAAAAAAGAGCTGCTTCAAATGAAATAAGTTTTTTTTTTTTTTCGGGACCATGTCCTTTTTAACGCTAGAGCACTCTCATGAACTATGGCTGTAGATTCCTGAAAAAACATGGCGCACACATCCTCAGTGCTGTTGTCGATGTATATAATGTTACTGTAATGGGCATAATACATACATGGTTTCACGTGTAGGATCAAAGTTCACACCTAGGGGTTCCTCCTCTTGTCTAAGTTGCTCAGGTGATGGAGAAACTGTTGAAGTTTGCACAGCTGGAATGAACAGTCTTGTCAGCGTCTGGTAACGGGAGATTGTGATTATTTCTATATGTTAAAATCAATTTCGTTCGGGTTTGTTTGTTTTGTTCTTGTGAGTGAAAGAGGATGGGGAACGTGGGTGGGGGCGTGCACCTGTGTGAACAGAACAAGGCACAAGAGGACAGAACAGAAGAAAGTTTGATACCGTGAAACTCAAAAGTGTTTTAAAGATTGGATTCAATAGCGATCAGTTACTTCAACTTTTGCTTGATAAAACTATCATGAAGACATGTAGCAATGCGTTTAGCTTCTCGAATAATAATAGAACCGGAGACAGATTAGTCTAAATGATGTGATGTGTAGCGGCCTCTTACGACACCCTTCATCATACTTCATATACTTCTTTAGAAATTTACCTCGTCTTCCAGTTCATGGTGTGTTTTCACATCCCCCCCTTTTTTTTTCTCTCCGAATGCTTTTTGATGGCGATTTTATCATGTCAAACTATGCACAGTTATTCTTAGTTTGCGTAAAGCTTGTCTAAGCCGTCTGTCTAAATCATCAGTTAGACAAGGTTAAGTTCTGTATTTCTTAAAAACATAGTTATAAAACTGAAAATGTCATGCATTTTCTCCTTTTATTTCATAAATAATGATACTCATTCGTAGCATCTTTTATACCGTGTATTGCATTCTAGGGGCGCTGACTGTGAACAGCACATGGCAGAAGAGAAGGGCTGCAGCTTTTGCTTACTTTCATAATATATACTGACGTCAGCTATGTCCGAGAGATACAGACACTGCTGTGTTGGTCAGAAAATTTGAACGACACTCTCAGACAACGCATTCTTCAAGCGCGTGAAACTCGATTATGTGGTTCCTGTCTTCCCAGCCGCGACCATCACAGCAAACTCAAATCTGAGTTGGAGCTGGTCGTAGTCCAAAAAATTCCACAAATACAAATAACTTTGATGGACATCGGACCCACGTTCCTCAACTCGGATTCCGCCACGCTAACCAGTACGCCACGACGGTTGATCTCTGAATTAGCTTAATCCACGTGATCTTTGATTCAAACAAGTTTTGCTATTATAGGCTATAGGTCAAATAGAATACCTAACTGTGTACGGCTATGGTAGTTTTCATGCTCTAAATTGTAACGTCTTTGGATCGGTGTGCACAGGGATTGGAATCGTCATTGTCTTGTTGCCATGGAATGAGAAATGTGTAATGATATCAGATGTCAGACTTTTTATTTGCCGAATCTGGAATTCGGCACCTTCTCACTGGTGCAAACAAGATCCATTCCAACAAAGTCCAAACTTCCCTGTTTACACGACATCAACTCGATTTTTTTTTTCTCTTAGGGCTCTCAGATCTTGAGGTCAGCAAAACCTTCAGCCACGACAACAGCAACAACAAAACTTCCTCAGGTATTCGTGAACCGACCACCTCCGTACAATTCTGAACTATGGAAGTTCTTAGGGGAGACAAGTCTTATGCCAAGTTCGAACTAACCTAGGATCTGCCCTCTAAAGTCAGATGGCAGTAAAAATATCTTAGTCAGGGGAAGTAATTTGCTGGAACGTGCTCAAGCACTTCGCGTGTCCTTTTTTTTTTTTTTTTCTTTTCTATTTTTAAACAAATGCCAAAACATGAAATATATACGTGAATATCAACAGAACATTTTACGTTCAATGAAAATATATAACTTTATAGATACTTCTCAATTCATAAAGATTACGTTCGTAGTGTCACTGCACAGTGAAAAATGTGTAATGTTATCAATACTGTGAGTAGATGTTGGATCCATTCTAAAAGAAACGCAACCTTTAGAACAGAATGAAGACGTTACTCTCTGTGTAGGCTGAGACTTGCCAAATGACTCCGAGTCTCCCTTACAAACAGATGAAAAACAACAACAACAACAACAAAACAGGCACGAGTGTAAATAAAACCAACGCAGAAGTAATAGAATCTCCGAATTTAGATGTGTGTGTGTTATATCATCAACCACCTGCATCACTATCACATCCCCCCCCCCCCCACCCACACCCCACCCCACCCCCCCCCACTCCCACCTCATTCCAGATGCAAAGGGATATATAAAAAAAAAAAGTGAAAAGTAAAAGAGAGAACTTCGAGAGGCTGCATATTGTGGGGCGCTGAATACCCAGAGGCATCGTCAGAAAAAGTTCTTGATTGCTACCCCCCACTCCATCCCTGTCCCACCCTCTTCTCCTGTCCTCAGAGACATCTGTCTTACATGCCTGTGCCTCTCCTCCTTCCAACGCCTCCTCAGGTTTTACTCTTTTCTCCCCTCCCTCCCCCCCCCCCCCCCCCCCCCCCCCCCCCCCTTCTCTTTTCACCCCCCCTCCCCCCCCCCCCCCCCCCCCCCCCCCCACCCTTCTCCCCCCCCCACCCCCCCCCCCCCCCCCCCCCCCCCCCCACCACCCCCCCCCCCCCCCCCCCCCCCCCCCCCCCACCCCCCCCCCCACCCCTCCCTCCCCCCCCCCCCACCCTTCTCTTTACCACCATCTTCGTCCACCCTCGTCGTATGTCTCGTGGTCTAAAGCGGCTGACACACGAGCCTCCCCGCCCGTACGCTTGAGACGAAACGTTTGAACCTGTGCGGTCTGACCAGTCAGTGTCAAACGGACGGAGTGCTTCACGATAGTTTTAAAACGGATGTGAGGTGAAGGTCATTGTGATCCCACTTGCCGCTTCAAACGACTGTGCAATTGAATACAAAGCTTTTTCTCGAATATTCAGATTCTTATAATTTTTTGAATTGACATTCCAAAGCACATCATGGCCTTGGTACAATTCAATTAATTGTTTGGTCTCTGAATCGGGACAGTTTGATCACCTTGCTGGAAGACGCCATTGTTTCCATGTGCCAAGGGTGTCGGCTCAATGCTGAGCGTTGATTGGTTGGAGGATACTAGCTGTCCGTTTCGAATAGATCACGACGTATCTCGAACGGTCGGGTTGAACTTGATGCCGAAGGCCGTTTGAGACGTACGTTTACTGTGACACACGCTGCGTTTGGGATCGGGTTCGACCGTACTTCTGAAGCGTACGGGCGGGGAGGCTCATGTGTCAGCCGCTTAAATCAAGATGGGTGACCCCCAGGAGAAAGAGAATCCGATTGTTCCGTCCACCAATCAGAACACGTTTTTTTTTTCTGTTTATTGCGCTCAGAGGAAGAGTAACGGCAATACATTCATTATTTGAAAC
>JADBJO010001720.1:120000-122500 GCA_016801955.1 Conus betulinus | reverse complement strand
TCCCTGTAATTGGCTGTGTGGTGTGTGTGTGCGCGCGCGCGCGCGCGCGCGCGCGCGCGTGTGTGTGTGTGTGTGTGTGTGTGTGTGTGTGTGTGTGTGTGTGTGTTGTGTGTTGTTTGTGTGTGTGTGTGTGTTGCGTGCGTGCGTGCGTGCGTGCATGCGTGCGTGCGTGCGTCCACATGCACTCATGTCATGTTTTTTCACACAAGTGTTGTCAGTGTAGCCTGGATGGCATCAAGCTCATTTCCATGGTTGCAGATGTTGTCTTCCCAACACTCTTTTGTCTCTTAAATGGAAAACAAAGATTATAGTAATAATAATAATGGTTGTTTATGGCGCTTATTCATACATCATAAGCTGTAAGCGCTTACAAATATATGAAAGTTAAAGAAAACACAAATGAAACCAAAAAGATGAATATTGCAGTACCATGCAGCTACAAACAAGGGTGCATACTGACACACACCGACGCACGCACGCGCGCGCGCGCGCGGGCGCGCTCGCACACACACACACACACACACACACACACACACACACACACACACACACACACACACACATGACACACACACACTGTCGCACAACAACGGATACCACAGCATGCGTGCGCACACACACACAACACACACACACACACACACACACACACACACACACACACACACACACACACACACACACACACACACATTAGTCGCAGAATAAACTTGGTGGGCAAGGAAAGGGGAGGAAAGAACTGCTACTGATAGGTGAACAGGGTTGTTTTAAGAGATACTTTGAAAGAAGACAGAGTTTTGAACTACGCAAAGATTTTGGGAGTTTATTCCAAGAACCCAGACCCTGAAAAGAAAAAGAACGATCGCTATAGGTTTTAGTTCGAAATCGAGGGATTTTGAGCAGATTAGAGTGTCTGTAAGATTTAGGGACAAGAGAAAAAGGCAGAGGGTTTGATTGCGATTGGTTTTGTTTCGTTACTTTGATTTTGTTGTAGTTTTCTTGGTGGCTTAGTTGGTATATTTTTTTGGGTTGTCTTCGAAAGTGTCTGTCTCTCTTCTTAGACTATTGGTCTGTTGTTGTTTCTGTCTCTGTTTCTGTTTAGCCTTCCTTGCGCTGAACTCAGAAGCAATCTGAAGCGATCAAAGCTAAGTGCATTTTCGTTATTTTGTCTGTCTGTCTTTATTTCACCTGAGGAAGACCTAAGAGGTCGAAACGCGTTGTGTGTTGTCTTGTGACTCGTTTGTGTCCACGTTTCTCTGGGCGGTTCGCTGACATTTATTTAAGAAAAGTTCTGTTTTTGTTTTTGTCAATGTGTGTCGTTCTTATCTGTCTATCTGTCCGCCCGTTCATCGATCTGTCTGTATGTCTCCCCCTCTCGTTCTCTCTCTCTCTCTCTCTCTCTCTCACTCTGTGTGTGTGTGTGTGTGTGTGTGTGTGTGTGTGTGTGTGTGTGTGTGTGTGTGTAGTGGATGGGATGTGTATGCGTGCAAATGTGCATTTGCAAGTCTGTGAACATATTAAAATCATGCTAAGCAAGTGGTCATATTAGATGTAATAGCAATGCCAAGTATCAATAAATAAGCTGCACAGTACACAACGGCGTGGTCTGTTACCTACGAATACTTCCATTCCTCATAGGAGGTACGAGAAAGAGAGAGAGAGAGAGAGAGGGAGGGAGGGGAGGGAGAGAGAGAGAGGGAGAGAGAGAGAGAGAGACAGAGACAGACAGACACAGACAGACAGGCAGAGACAGAGATTAGGGGGGGGGGGGGGGGGGGGGGGACGGACGGATAGTCGGTCGGATGGACGGACGGACGGACGAACGGACGGACGGACGGAAAGACAGAGCCCATAGAGATGAATGAAATTGCAATGGACAGAGCAGACAATGATGAAGAACAATGATGACAGAGCACGCCATCGGAGATCAATTACCACCGGCGGCAAATGGTTTTAGGCCATTTTAGCTGATGATGACATTTGACCTTACGAACCAGACTGTATCACATGATGTACAATACAGTATTGTACAATAAATCTGTAATTACTTGGTGCTGGGGATGAGAGAGAGAGAGAGAGAGAGAGAGAGAGAGAGGGGGGGAAGAGAGAGGAGGGGAGAGATTGTGATGAACTGTTCTTGTCTTATAAAAGATGATCCGAACGGGAACAAAATCAAGAGGGGAAAGAAGACAAAAAGAAAGACGGGGAAAGATGAGACAGGGAAGTGAGAAGGGATGGGTGGGTAGTTTTTTTGTGGAGAGAGAGAGAGAGAGAGAGAGATAGAGAGAGAGAGAGGAAAAAAGTCTAGAGAGAGAGAGAAAGAGAGAGAGAATGAAGAGAATGGCCGACCCGCCTGACCGACCGGGGCAACCGACAGAGAGAGAGATATAGAGAGAGAGAGAGAGAGAAGAGAGAGAGAGAGAGAGACGAGAGAGAGACTGACCGACCTTATAAACGGAGCCTACAGACAGTTTAAATGATGACTGAAACGGACAGAGCA
>JADBJO010001720.1:92500-115000 GCA_016801955.1 Conus betulinus | reverse complement strand
ACACACACACACACACACACGCACACACACACACACACACACACACACAGGCAGCATTTCTTCATTCCCACTGTAAAATACTCCATGTTCTATAAGAACTGGGAGTACAAAAAAGACCAGAGCTTTTCCTTAAAGTTTATACATGGACTAGAAACAAATCAAGAAATTGGGAGCTGCCAACCATCCCGCTTTCAGTGGAATTTATTATGCTCAGACGTACATCATTGCGCTATTCTGCTTGATATCAAAAAGTTCTGTTCGCGAAAAAAAAACAAAACAAAGAAAGTTCGTTTATTCGCAGAGTGTGCACATCTGCCGTTTGTATAGCCCAAGAGCTGTTTCGAAACTTACTTCCGGTTCAGCTTCCTCCACCCCATCATGGCAAAGCGACCTACCGGACCAATTAACCCTGAGGAAGAAAAGAAGAAAAAGAAATCAGAAGTGCTGAATCAGATTGCGTTCTGCTCTCATGGTGGAAGTGCTGCTGATCCCAGTCAGCAATTCGGCCTGTGAAAATGTTCAGTCTGTCGGGAAAAAAAACTTACAGATTTTCGTCCCTCCTTGGGTCAAGGCTCTACAAAGACACCGATGATCCTGAAGTGCAAAAATGAGCCAGGTCACAGGATGAGTATTAGTGACAGTGTACTTAACATTGTAAAAGAGCGACAGTGTGTTGGCCGAGACAGCGAGTCAGTGAAAGCACCCGACAAACGGATAAGAACAATAAAGTGTCTGGAAGGTCATTGTTTTCTTTTGGGTGCAATAGCAAAATGTATTCCTCTCAACTGTCAGAAATTCCTCTTATTTCAGAAACATTCCTCACAAGTTTCTTCAGAGGTTGGCAGCTCTGGAAATTGTTGTCCACATTGATCTACAAAAGCAATTCACGTACTTGCATGACGAATATGTTAGTACAATTACATCAAAGATAATGCTTTTTTTCTGTTACTTGAACAAACAGAAAAGTTATTTTTACAATTTTCATTCTCCAGAGAACAGTGCGACTATTTCAAATAATGCAGATCTTTTACAAGACAAGGCAGGTATGCATAACAAAAATTGTGGACAAAAAGTAAACGTATTCTTCTTTGCATCTGCACACAGGGCATATGATATTTCTTTTTTCTACCTTGCACGTTTGTGTGTATGAAGTCATGTTAGGGGCTCTCATGAGAACTTTGTTAAAAAACACATCTTACAAATGTATTCACATTGATATTTTTCGTTTGGTTCTGCATTCATTTTAAACAGTTTTTTTTTTTTTTTTTTTTTTTGTTTTGCTGCGTCAACCACATTCATAAGCGTCAGAATAGTCAACATGATGACTGTGGACGTTAACTGGATGATGATGATGATGAACGACAAAATTCTGCCACTACTTTGAGCATTGTGTCCCTGCTTTGCCCTCTGCAAGAGAGGTCACGTTGTGTAAAATAAGTAAACGATAAATGGAGAGATTCAGGGCTCAAATAATGTCATGCTAACCTAAAAGCTCATCCTGATAAATGTTTTTGAATGGTCGCTTTCCAGGCGATTTTATTTCTGGCTTGCAAAAAATTGTACTGTTTTCTCCATGTGAAATTCGGACTGCGTTTCCCACGGAGATGGTGTCTATACAGTGCCGCTTCTCCCCCATTTATCTGTTCATTGTTGCCTGCGTTCTCTTAGGTTTTGTTATGACGGCGTGTGTTTTTCAACAGAAGTTTTACTAGGCATAAACTCCCTTGCTGCCATAGATCTTCCTATATGCAGAAAGTGCATACTGCTCGCCGTCCATCGTCTCATCCAAAAGGTAACAAAACGCGTCTGTACCATACTCTTTTATTTTTCTTCTGCATCAGATATACTAGGATGAAAATAGGGGATGGGGGGTATGGGTTGGGGGAGGGGGAGGGTGTGGAAAACAAAAGTGAAAATACAGCATCAGAAATGAAGTGATGAGCGTACTGTGTCTTTTGCAACGTTAAGAAGATTAGAGAAGAACATGAAGGTTAGGCTGTGGCTTTCCGTTTCAGAAAGTATTGGTTCAATGGCACATTGGTAACAGGATCACTCCAGTGAATCCAGATGATGTTTTCATCAGTGACGTTGTTTTCCTGGGTGTGACATTAAGACTGAAACATAATGGAAGCGTCTGTAACAAGAACACAAGTTGCAGTTTACACTGATCAGAATAAGCAAGTGAAATGTTTTAGTCTGGGTTTAGAAGATTGGATCTTACCGTACGAAGAGATATTTTCTTCCTTTAAAATATAATCCGGAAACCCGGTCTCTCTCTCTCTCCTCTCTCTCTCTCTCTCTCTCTCTCCTCTCTCTCTCTCTCTCTCTCTCTCTCTCTCTCTCTCTCTTTCCTTTCATTCAGATAGGAGACATTTTCTGACGTTGTTAGTATCCACTGTGAGCACAGATAGACGAGAAGACAGAGAATTTGGAATCAGCGACTTCGCTCCCCCCCCCCCACCCACCGCCACCCCCACTCCCGTCCCCATCCCCATCCCCCCCCCCACCCCCACCCCTCGCCCCCCCCCCCCCCGCCCCCCTGTCGCCCCCCCCCCCCCCCCCCCCCCCCCCCTTTGTGTCCTTGTGGCCGACAATTCGGGTCTCTGCTGACTTCTGTGTCTCTCGTCCCCGTTGGCAGATTGATTAGAGTATGTTTGGTGGTCTACCCTGTGTGTGTCTGTGTGATCTCTGTGTGTGTGTGTGTGTGTGTGTGTGTGTGTGTGTGTGAGTGTGTGTGTGTGTGCGTGTGTGTGTGTGTGTGTGTGTGTGTGTGTGTGTGTGTGTGTGTGTGTGTGTGTGTGTGTGAACACCAACATGAAAGTTGTATTTTCACACGGAAAAATCGAATTAGTATTTTTTTTTTTTCTTCTTCAAACTTCTCTCTCTCTCTCTCTCTCTCTCTGTCTCTCTCTCTCTCTCTCTCTCTCTCTCTCTCTCTCTCTCTCTCTCTCTCTCTCTCTCTCTCTCTCTCCTCTCTCTCTCTCTCTCTCCATCGTCCCCTCTCTCTCTGTCTGTCTCTTTTTGTCTCTCTCTGACTTTCTGTGTCTTTGTCTCTGTTTCTTTCTGTCTGTCCGTCCGTCCGTCTGTCTGTCCGTCTGTCTCTTTTTCTTCTTTGAAATCAGTTTCTTTATTATTGTTTGTTGTTTCAATCGTTTTGTTTCCCTTTAAAGTCATCTATTGATTAAATGTTAATGGATGAACAACTCATTGGCCTTTAATGCATTTTGTGAAGATAAGTGTGTTTGTTACAGGTTTTGTAAGTTTTAGTCGCTAGTTATCCTTAGTTAGTCCCTTAGCTGGGCAGGGGCCGGATGAAAAAAAAAGCGTGTGTTTGCTTATCTGTGACCCTTGGAAATAAAGATTATCGTCACCACCATCATCATCATCATCATCATCATCTCTCTCTCTCTCTCTCTCTCTCTCTCTCTCTCTCCTCTCTCTCTCTCTCTCTCTCTCTCTCTCTCTCTCGTTCATGTGTGTTTTTGTCCTAGTTAATTCGTCCGTGAATTATTGATTTAATTAGTTAGTTAGATAGTCAGTCAGTCAGTGTGTGTGTGGGTGTGTGTGTGTGTGTGTGTGTGTTTGTGTGTGTGTGTTATGTGTACGTGCATGTGCGTGCATGTGCGTGCATCTGTGTGTGCACGCACGAGTCGTTTCCGTTTCCGTAGCTCTGTGTCCAGCTGTCGGCGTGTGCCGTAATTTTTACAGCTAAACTTGATTGCTGTCCCTTAGAGGCTCAACCAGCGTCGCCTCCTCTCGTTCTTTATCACATTTCCAGCTGACGGTTTTACCCCACATAATCTGGTTTAAACGCCGATTGACGCTGTAGTGCCCGAAGTCTGTGCCTCCATTCTGGTAAGCTCTTGAATATTGCGAATGCCCACAAGGGGACTGAGCACATTTATCAGGCTACAGATTGATTTTTTTTTTTTTACATGGGAGTGGAGGGAGGAGCAGAGGGCTAAGGAGCTGCACGGGAATATTGACCTTGTGTATAAAAGAGGAGAAAATTAAACGTTTAAAATTACAAACTGGTGACCTCGTACAGATGATGAATTAGTTTATTGTGAAGACGTCTCTCTGTTTAGTCTCTTGGGGGTAAGAAAACGAAAAAACTGAAATAAAACTAGATGCAATACTGCTGGGTAGAGGTGGACCAAGTCGAGAAACTGCCTGTTTGGGAAGGAAAAATACCCAGGGTCCTGCCAGTTGTACAGGGAATGGAACCAAGGTGAATTTGTTTTGACTTTTCTCCTTCTATGGTACTTTTCAGATAAAAAAAAAGACCCAAGTTATTAAAAGCAGGAACTCAGTTAAGTTGTATTGCGCTATATTTTTCACATTTTTGCATGTGAAAATCGGACTGCTTTCTCCCTAAGGGGAATGTGTTCCTTACAAAAATAGCCTTAGGTACTTTATCAGTTATCAATTGCCTGAGTTCATATTTGGTCAGTTATGACAGTGGGACGTTTCTACAGAACGTTTCCAGGGACATACTCCCTTAATGCCATAGTGTCTTTATGCGTATGTATGGTGTATGCAGCCCTTTGTCTCATTCAAGAGATAACGAAACGCTTTTCTTGTTGTTGGTATCTGGTCTCTTTCTCCAGTTCGAATGAAATAGACTGAAAGTGTGTGCAGAAGAGGCGTGGTAAGGGGAGGGGAGGAGCTGATGAAAATGCAGCTCCAGAAATGAAGTCATAAGCGGCGCTGTGTGTTGTGAAAGCTTCGGATGATTAGAAAGGGAAACTAAGTTGCAGTCTACTGTTTCACAAAGTGTTAGATGAATGGCGCGTTGATGGCTAGATTAGATCTTTGAGTGAAGATGATGTTCCTATCTGTGATGTCGCTTTTTATGTGAATGATTATGGCTGAAATCAGAATGCAAGCATCAGTAAGAGAATTCCAGATTACAAATCACAATGACCAGATTAAACAAGTATAATGTTTGATGCCAAGAATACGAAAAAATGTACTTTCATCACAAAGGCAACTAACTGAGTGCATTCGAATCGATTTTCTTTGGCTAGGATGCTATTTCAAGGTTATTCTTCGTCCCGTGTATTTACATAGTTGTACATTACACATACAAAATTGTCTTTCTTCCTTCATAAATAACATCAGGAAAACTGACTGACATGTCGACTATCTCTCTCTCTCACTCTCTGTCTCTCTCTCTTTCACACACACACACACACACACACACACACACACACACACACACACACACACACACACACACACACACACTGTCTGTCTATCTGTCTGTCTATTCCGTCTGTCTGTCTGTCTGCCTCTGTCTCTGTCTCTGTCTGTCTGTCTGTCTGTCTCTTTCTCTCTCTCTCTCTCTCTCTCTCTCTCTCTCTCTCTCTCTCTCTCTCTCTCTCTCAGATATTGATCTCTGTTTGCTTGTTGTGATTCACACTTACGTGACACCTTCATAATTTTTTTGTTGCCCCTGAGTGGGACAAGCTAGATCAGACGGATCTTTACAAATGCTTATGAGCTCATTTGCATTATCTGATTTCGAGTACAGGTGAAAATGAATATGCAAGTAAAGATACGTTTTCTGATGTCATGGTATTTGGGTTTACTCTACCAAGTACTTGTGTGTGTCTGGTGCTAGACAATGTCCATCCATGCAGGTATTGTGCATTTTTAGATGTGGTACGATAAACTAACTTGGCTGTTTTATAAAGTCAGTATCACATACATATCAACACAAACAATGATAAGATGACTGCTGTGCACACAGCGGAAATCGTCTAATGCTTATGGAGAGATCTTTCGGGGGGGGGGGGGGGGGGGGGGGGGGGGGGGTCTCACGAAGTGGATAAGTGGGATCTCTCAAGTGCCTTTAGTGAGACTTCACGGTGGTATCATTGATTTTCCGCACAATTATTTTTCTGTATTTGTATTTATTGTATCTGATCATTCCTACTCCCCACTTTACCAGTCTCCTTCTCCATCTCTCAAACATCTCGATTTATGTTTGTGTTGTGGCCAATGGCTAATGTAAAAAAAAAACAACAAAAAACAAACAAAAAAACACTTTCACTCGGACTGTCCCTCTCTCCCCCTCTCTCTCTTCCGTCTCTCTCTCTCTCTCTCTCTCTCTCTCTCTCTCTCTCTCTCTCATCTCTCTCTCTCTCTCTCTGTGTCTCTCTCTTTGAGGTATGTATTCCCTGTCCCCATCTCCCTTATTGATCCCAAGCCTCCATTTTTTTCCTTACTATTTCTCTGTCCAATCTACTTGTCTCTCAGTTTGGACTGTTTGCCCGTGTGTTCTCTGTCTGCCTGTCTGTGCTTCTTTGTGTCTTAGTGGTGTGTGTGTGTGTGTGTGTGTGTGTGTGTGTGTGTGTGTGTGTGTGTGTGTGTGTGTGTGTGTCTCACTGTCTCTCTGGTCTCTGTCTGTCTGTCTGTCTCGCTCTCTCTCTTCTCTCTCTTCTCTCTCTCTCTCTCTCATCTCTCCCTCTCTCTCTCTCTCTCTCGTCTTCTTTTTGTGTGCTTCTTTTCGTCTTTGTTGTTATTGTTGTTCTTCTTGTTCTGTTTTTTCTTCTTGTTCTTTGTTCTTCGTTTTCTTCACCTTCTTGTTCTTCTTTTTTGTTCTTGCTGTTGTTGTTGTTGTTGTTGTTGTTGTTGTGTTGCTGTTTTGTCTTCTTTTCTTCTTCTTCTTCTTCTTCTTATTCTTCTTCTTCTTCTATTTTCCTCCTCTTCTTCCTTTTTTCTTCTTCTTCTTCTTCTTCTTCTTCTCTTCTTTCTTCTTCGTCTTCTTTCTTCGTTTTCTTCTTGTTGCCAGTCGTTCTTTCTGTCTTTCTTTGTCTTCTCTCTCTCTCTCTCCTCTCTTCTCTCTCTCTCTCTCTCTCCTCTCTCTCTTTCTGTGTGTGGGTGTGCTGTGTGTGTGTGTGTGTGTGTGTGTGTGTGTGTGTGTGTGTGCATATCTTCATGCACACTCGTTCGTACCCGTGCATGTATATGGTCTGTTGCTGTCTGTCTGCACGTGCCATACATTTTTCAACCAAACCCAATTGCTGTCCCTAAGAAACAGCCCACATCGCCTCTTTCCGTTCCTTATCACATTTCCAGATGACGGTTGTCGCCGCATGATTTGGTTTTAACGTCTCTTGAGGTAGTAGTGCCCGAAAAATGTACTCCGCCCCCGCTCCCCTTCTGGAAAGCTCTTTAACGTCGCAAATGCTCACAAGAGGACTGAGCACGTTCATTATCAAGCATAGTCTGTAAATCGACTTTTATGGGGGGGGGGGGGGGGGGGGGGGGGGGGGTGAGTGGAGAAGGGGGTGGGGGTGGGGTGGCGAAGGAGTTGAATATTGGTCTCCTTTAAAACTGTAGGAGGAGGGGGGGGGGGATGGGGATACTTAGAATATATGAACAGGTTACCTCGTACCCCAAGATTAAATGGTTAAAGTGAAGAGGTCTCTGAGTATAGCTTTCAAGGAGAAACAAACTGGAAACTGAAGCACTGGATGAAATAGTGCTGGAAGCGGGCAGAACAGGTGGATGAATTGCCTGTGTGGAAGGGAAAACGCCCTCCTCGGTCCTCTTAGTCATGCGGAGTTGGGAAATCTGCGTGGAACTGTTTCCCTAGTCATAAAATCTGGTTCAAAGTCCGTTGGCACAGTAGTACCAGCAAACATTGACAACGTTTAAAAAAAAAAAAAAAAAAACTGTCACAGAATCAAACCTTCACACTGTACAGTTTAGTAACAGTTACACTGGTCTAATTACGTCATTCTTAAAACAAAGCCTGATTATGGTGTGGCAACATTGTCAGAAGTTTTAAACATCATTGGCGTGGAAGCATACTGCGATATAGTGTGGTGTAGCAACGCTGACAGAGGTTAGTGATGTACTACAAACAAACTCTGATACATTTCAGTCTTGATGCACAACGAACAAAATCTCCAAGGTCTAGGCAGACACATCAACCATGCAAACAAATGCCGTTCGTATTGTAAGTTGAACGAATGATTCCTTAAAAGCTTTAGCGCAGGAGTTGCATATACTTGTAAATATTATCAAATATCAAAAATGTCAATCTGCATAATGGTAACGGGCCACAATGCCTATGCAGTAAAAAAAATATTGAGTTTCCTTTCGGGATGCGTGAATGCCTGTGTTTGTTCCTCTCTGCATCTGTCTGTCTCTGTCTCTTTCTTTCTCTGTCCCCCTCCCCACCTCCCCCCTCTCTCACTCTCTCTTCTTTTTTTTCTCCAACCTGCTCTCTCTCCCCATTTTTCTCTATATGTTGTAAGCATGTGATTGCCTGTGCGTGCGTGAGTGCGTACGTGCGTGCGTGCGTGCGTACGTGTGGTGTGTGTGGTGTGTGTGTGGTGTGTGTCTGTGTCTGTGTCTGTGTCTGTGTGCGTGCGTGTCTGTGTGGGCATGTGTGTGTGTGTGTGCGTGTGTCTGTGTGTGTAATGATGTCATGTGCGTAAAAGTGTGTGTGTGTGTGTATGTGTGTCTGTCTGTCTGTCTGTCTGTCTGTCTGTATGTGTGTGTGTCAGTGTGTGTGTGTGTGTGCGCACGGTCATGCGTGCGTGCGCGCTGACTGTGTGTGTGTGTGTGTGTGTGTGTGTGTGTGTGTGTGTGTGTGTGTGTGTGTGCGTGCGTGCGTGCGTACTCGTGCACGCACGCGTTTGTGCGTGATAACGCGTCTGTGTGTTTGTTATTTGCCTGCTATCAATATGACTGAGCTTTGTGTGTCGGTGTGTCTGCACAGTTGGTGGCTATATTCGATGGTTTCCATAAACTCTTTCACAGAGAGAGAGAGAGAGAGAGAGAGAGAGAGCATGCATAAGCGCGCGCGCACGTGTGTGTATGCTGTGTGCGTGTGTGTGTGTGTGTGCGCGCGCGCGTGTGTGTGTATGTGTGTGTGTGTGTGTGTGTGTGTATGTGTGTGTGTGTGTGTGTGTGTGTGTTGTGTGTGTGTGTGTGTGGTGTGTGCGCGCGAGCGCGTGCACGCGCGCGTACGTGATAACGCGTCTGTGTGTTCTGTGCACGCATTTAATATCACCGCGCTTTATGTGTCCATGTGCGTCCACACAGTTAGTGCCTGTTTTCCATGCTCTCCATAAAACTCCTCCCCCCACACCAGCAGCCATCAACTGTGATAAACTTAGTTCAATGTCTCCACATCATCGACCAGACATCTGGCTCTGTGATGTCTTTGTATTGGCCCCTTTCCCACTGCACTCAGCTCTCTTTCCTGTCCTCTTTTCTCAGCATCTGTCCGCACCATTCCACCCACACCGTTACCCACCCCACCCCCCCCCCCCACCCCGGCCCCCCGCCTACACCCGCCCCCACCCGCCCCTCCCTTCCATCCACGCCGTGCCTCCTCACTTTCTTCACGTCAACATTTTCAGTGTGAAATTCAGACCGCTTTGTTTGCTGTGGAGCCTGTGTCTCTAAAATACAGCTCAACGTGCTTTGTTTGTAACGATAGACTGTGTTCATTTCTGTGTAGATACGGAAGTCATTGTTTCTACAAAATATCACCAGGGGCAAGCAAGCTCCCTGGCTGCCATAACTTCTTTTACGTGCTCAAAGTGCGTGAAGTAGATTGTCCATTGCATCACCCAGATAATAACTAAACGCTTCCTTTCCACAATCTTTCTTCTTTTTTTTCAAGTTCGAATAAAAACAGGATGTGTGCAGCAGGCCGGGGTATGGAGCGTTGGTAGGTGGAGATGCAGAATCAGGGCATTATGTCTTTTGAAAGCTTTGAAAGATTGAAAAGGATTGATAGTTGTAGCCCTGTGTTTCAAAAGGTGTTGGTTGAATAGCTTGTTTATGACTGCAGGACAAGATCAGTGAATCAAGATGATGTTTCCTTCCGTAATGTCGTTTATTGTGTGAGATATTTTGACTGAAAAATGAAATAACGGAAGCATCAGTAACAGAATTCCACATGAAAATTTACAATGATCAGGTTGAGTGACTGTTGAAACAAGGTACAGAAAAATGTGCTTTTATTGACGAGCACCTGAGAGTAGAAGTCTGTCTGACGAAATCCATTTTTTTTTCTGATTGGTTTGTTTCTTGCTGGTTATCTGGGGGAGGGGAGAGGTGGGGTGCGGTGGGGGTGGAGGGTTTATTATGTTCGATTTTGTTCACGTAGTCAGTCGATACTTTACACTGACAAAGTGGTCTTTTTTCATCAATAAACCTGGTCAGTAACCTCTGTTTCTCTCTGTCTGTCTGTCTGTCTGTATGTCTGTCTGTCTGTCTGTCTCTCTCTCTCTCTCTCTCTCTCTCTCTCTCTCTCTCTCTCTCATTCTCACCCCTGCTCTTTCTCCCTCCCTCTCCTGTATTTTTCCTGATGCTGCTGTTTTCTTTTTCCCATTCATTTTCCCCATCTTCTTCTTTAATCCTCAACACCGTTTTCACTCCTCACTAATGTCTATCTGCCTGTCTGTCTGTCTCTCAGTCTGTATGCCTGTCTATCTGTCTGTCTGAAACCATCTCTAGCTTCTCCCTTTCTGTCTGTGTCTGTGTCTGTTTCTGTTTCTCTCTGTCTCTCTGTCTCTGTCTGTCTGTCTGTCTGTCTTTCTTTCTCTCTCTCTCTCTCTCTCTCTCTCTCTCTCTCTCTCTCTCTCTCTCTCTCACTCGGTCATAAATTAATGGATTATGAGAAATGCAAAAACGAGAACCCAACAAACAAGACCAAGTTCATGTTAATCTTTCTCTTGTTCTTTCTCTTGTTCTTTCTCTTGTTCTTGATCATGTTCTTGATCTTGTTCTTTTTTCTTGTTTTTCTTCCTTTTTTTTTTGTCCATACTTTTCTTTTTCTTGTTTTTTTTTTTTAGTTCTTATTCTCTCTCCTTCTTCCTCCTCCTCTCCTTATCTTCTTCCTGCTTCTTTTCCTCCTGTTCTCATCCATAAATCAAGGGACAAATAGAGAGGGAGGAACAATGTTCCCAACAAACAAAACAAAATGAAAAATTCTTTTCTTATTTTCTCTCTCTCTCTCTCTCTCTCGGTGTCTCTCTCTCTCTCTCTCTCTCTCTCTCTCTCTCTCTCTCTCTCTCTCTCTCTCTCACATCAGTGTGTGTGTCTGCTGGCCTGTTGGTCTGTCTGTCTGTCTGTCTCTCTCTCTCTCTCTCTGTCTCTGTCTCTGTCTCTGTGTATGTGTGTGTGTGTGTGTGTGTGTGTGTGTGTGTGTGTGTGTGTGTGTGTGTTTTGTGTTGTGTGTGTGTGTGTGTGTGTGTTTGTCTGTCTTTGTCTGTGTCTATGTGCATGTATGTGTGCGTGCATGTGCGTGTGTCTGTGTACACGCACGCGTTCATACCCGTGTCCATGTGTCTGTGTCGGGCTGTTGGCACGTGCCGTACCTTTTACAGCTAAACTCGACTGCTGTCCCTAAGAGGCTCAGCCAGCGTCGCCTCCTCTCGTTCTTTATCACGTTTCCAGCTGACGGTTTACGCCGCATAATCTGGTTTAACGCCGGTTGACGCTGCAGTGCTCGAAAAATCCGTGCCCCCCCCCCCCCCCCCCCACCCCCAACCCCCCACCCCCCCATTCTGGAAAGGTCTTGAGCATTGCGAATGCCCTCAAGGGGACTAGCACAGTTATTATCAAATATAATCTGTAAATTGATAGTTCATGAGGGGTGTGTGAGGAGGGTAAGTTAGGGAGGCATGCTGAATATTGATTCTGTCTACATAGTTTGAAAAAAGTTGAAATTACGAAGAGGGTACTTGGTGCCACCAGATTAATTAGTTTAGAGTGAAGAGGCCTCCCAAAGCAGTTTTCATGGAGAATCAAACAAAGCTGAAAACTGAATTCAATTCTTCTTCTGTGTTCCCTGGTCATGCTGGTCAGATAGAAAGTTTGGTAGCTTGGGCAAAGTCAGCAGTCCGTCGAAGTGAGTCCGCCGTTCCCCACAGCTTTTCCTGGAGTTCCACTGCACGGAGCCAAGACTCATGCCGCAGACTGTCGAACGTGGGACAGGACTGAAGTACGTGGGCTGGGGTTTTGGGGGCCAGTGCCACAAGGGCACTCATCTGTGTGCGATATGTTCAGGCGATAGAGGTGGGAGAGAGCAACTGACAATGTCCAGTTCTTAGTCTGAAGATGGCGACTTGTTGGGCACGCTCAAGATGGAATGTCATCCTTCTCTACCTCCACCTGTGGTCTTTCTTTCCATGCTGTCCTGAAATGGCTGTGGATGATGGTCTTCGCTTCTCTGTAGGATACAGCATGGGCTATTTGGTCTTGTTGGCTGCCCGCCTTGGAGAGTCTGTCCGCCACTTCATTTCCTGCAGTACCACAGTGGGAGGGAATCCACCGCGGGACTGGTGTTGTTTTCCTGCTCAAGGTGTGCAGTCCTGTGTGATTTCCTGTAAGATCTGCTCTCTTTCTCTCCTTTGAAGGACGGCTCGACAATCTGTAACGAACACTGTGTGAGTTGGTAAGATGCCCCTTTCATTCAGTATCTGACTGAATTCAGTGGTGCTAGGAGCAGGTTGGGCCATGAATAAATTGTCTGTTTGGGAGGGAAAACATCCTAGGTGCTCCTGGTTGCGTGGGGACTAGAACTCTGACTAGATTTGGTTTAGTGCCTCCTGACGCTGTAGTGTCCGTAAACTGACAAATCTTTGATTCTCTTTACGTGAACACACTTTGACATCGTGTAGCTTGTTAACAATTACAGGAGTCTAGTTACGTTATTCTTTAAGCAAGCTCTGATATTGCATAGTGTGGAGACATTGACAGAAGTTTAAATGTCATTGACCCTGTAACAGACGTTGGGTGGTGTATAACCAGTGGCACTGGTATATGAAATTTTACATTTTAGATTTGGTAGCTGCTATAAACTTTGCCAGAGGTTTACACATCGTTACGGAAATACATTCTGAAAATGTGTAGAGAAATAACATTGACGTGGGTTTATTTACAACTAAAGATAAACTCTGATAAATGTCAAAACTTGATGCACGACGAACGAAGTCTCGCCGATTTTGGCAGGTATATTAAGTGTGCAAACAAATGCCGTTTATATTGCATTGTACCCGCAGTTGGACAAATATTTGACGTAAGCTTGATCTTGAGAGTTGCGTTTTATTGTTTTGAATAATATTAAAAATCCAGTGTGTCACTGTGTATAAAGGTATTGAGGCACCATGCCTAAACATGGAAAATTCGCGAGTTCTGTCGCAGATTGTGTGAAATTGTTTGTTCCTCTCTGTCAGCGTCTGCTTGTGTCTCTGTCTGTCTGTCTGTCAGTTTGTCTCCATTCTCTCTCTCCCTCCTGTTTGTCTGTCTGTCTGCCTCTCTCTTACTCTGTCTCTCTCCGTCAGTCAGTAGGTCAGCCTGTCTGTCGGCCTTCATGCGTGGGTGTTTAGATGCGCGCACGTGTGTGTATGTGTGTGTGCGTGTGTGTATGTGTGCGTGCGTGCGTGCGTGCGTGAGTGCGTGTGTGTTGTGTTGGAGTGTGTTTATGTGTGTGCGCTCGCGCGAGGATGCGTCTGTCTGTTCTGTGCATGCATGCAATATCACCAAGCTTTGTATGTCGGTGTGCGTCCGCACAGTCCATGCCTGTCCTCGATGGTCCCAATAAAAGTGTACTCCACCAGCAGCCAGAAACATTTCTATGCGTATGTTGACGTGTGAGCGCGTCATCTGGCTCTCTAGAGTCTTTAGTCCATTTCCCTTTCACTTCAGCCCTCTCCTCCCTCTTCTCTTTTCTTAATACACTCCCCCCTCCCCCCCCCCCCCCCCCCCCCCCCCCCCCCCCCTGATCCTATCCCTCCCATTATCCCTTTTCGTCTTTTTCTGTCGCTACTTTGCTACTATTGATTGACATTGACCTGGTACAATGTTGAGAGCGTTAGTATTTGAGGTGTGTGGGGGGGGGGGGGATGGGGTAGAGGACTAAGGGGCATGGAATGTGGGTAGGGATGGTAAAAAAAAAGCATGAAAAGAGAAGCAAAAATAGATATAAACCAGCTTTTACAAACAGCATACCGAAAATGTCCACCTGCATTCTCTTTCTTTGCAAGCGCTCGCGAGCACATAGGCACGCATACTCATACATGCGCGCGAACAAGTATACACACAATCACGCGCGCGCGCACACACACTCTCTCTCTCTGTTTTATATATATATATATATATATATATATATATAGTTAGTGGGGGGGTAGGTTAACAATTCTTTCATCATTATAGTAATGACTTGGCAAAGATTTTTTTTTTTTAATTGAAAATGAAGAAAACACAGTTTTTAATATGAAAACCCTTCTCTAGCTGCATGGAGGAACCATCACAATCCCTCTCGAAGGCAGATTTATGTGTATCGCCTGCATCTAGGCCTTTCGTCTGCTGCATCGGACTCATCAGGAAGACATGGCTAATTGTGTCTGTCCTCTTGGCGTCAAATAGAGACACACCACAGTCCGTAATTGTATGGTGTTCTCACCACCAAGGGTTCAAAAAAGAATCAAACAGCACCCCCAAAGTAGCCAGCGAAAGGTAGAAACTAAAACAAAACGAAAGTGTGGAAAGAAAACAAGTTGCTGAAAAACTAAAAACATTATATAAACAGAATAAAATGTAGGGGACCAACTTTACGCCTATGCTTGAGGATCCGTTTAAGGATGCAAGGGAGATCAAAAGATATGGGAACAGTCTGAGTGGTCAGCTCTGCTGTTCAATAACCCAAGCATTGTCAGCGGCTAAGAATTGTGCACATTTTCTACATATATACACATGTACACGCATGCGCGTGTGCACGTGCATACACACACACACACACACACACACACACACACACACACACACACACACACACACACACACACACACACACATACATATGAGCGCGCGTGCGCCCGAAGAAGGGGAAAGAAAGAAAGAAAGAAAGAACAGTTAAAGAAAGAAGAAAAAAAGAAAGGGAAAAAAAGAGAGAAAGAAAAAAAGAAGAAAGGATAGAAAGAAGGAAAGAAAGAAAGAACGTAAACAGAGAAAAACTCCTTCTTCCCCATGGGGTCGACCTTATTCAAGCCCACAGCGCGTACCAGCCGCCTCCAGTTGAAGGGCTTCGAACCTCCGAGTGCTGCTCTTGTCCCAGGTCTTCAGACCAGAGCTGAGAATCAATGGCCAGTCACCTGGTGGACTCAGAGTCTGCCACTGCTGCTACTGGTGGTGGTGGTGGTGGTGTTGCCCTGACGCCTCAAATCATTGCGAGAATCAATGGGCCACCCAGTCAGTTGATGGGTTAAAAGCTCGGCTGCTGCTGCTTTTGAGCAGCTGCCTGTTGCTGGCATTTTTCTCTCCACGATAAAGAAGTTTTGTTTGTTTGTTCACTTGTTTTCATGCTTTCTGTCCATTGCTCTTTCTTTCTCCTTTCTTTGCTGGCATTTTTCTCTTTCTTAAAGAAGCTTTCCCTGCTTTTCTTTTCTTCCTTTCTTTCTTTCTTTTATTCTTTTCTCTTCTTTCTTTTCTTTTTGTTTGTTGTTTCACTTTCTTCTTTCTTTCTTTTCATTGCTCTTTCTTTCTCTTTTTTTCTTTCTTTTCTTTTCTTTCTTTTTCTTTTTTTCTTTCTTTCTTTTTTTCTTTCCTTTTTTTTCTTTCTTCTTTGTGTCTTTCTTTCTCTTGCTTTCTCTCTTTATTTTTTCTTTTCTTCTTCCATTTGTTCCATTTTTTTTTCTGTCTTTATGTTTCAGTTCTTCTTTCTCTCCTCTGTTTTGCCTTCCTTTCTTTCTGTCTGTTAGCTCTCCTTTCCTTTTACTCCTCTTTTTTTTTTTACTTACCGTCTGCTTGACTTTCATTCTCTCTTCTTTTGTCTGCCTTTTTGACATTTTTTTTTTTTTTTTTGCCTTTCTATTTCTGCTCTCTTATTTTACTTTCGTCATTTCTTTCGTTTGTTTTTTTTCCTGCGTTAGGTCTTTGCATTTCGTCTGTTTGTCTTTTTTTTTCTTTTTTGTGTTTCCTTTCTTTTTTTCTTTCTTTTCTTTCTGTCGTTTTTTTTTTCTTCCTTTTCTTTCTTTTCTTTTTCTATATTTTTTCTTTGCCTTCTTTTTTTTTTATCTTATTTTCTTTCTTTCTTCGTTCTTTCTTTCTTTCCGCTTACCTTGCCGCCTTTTTTTTTGTGGTCAGTTTGTTATTTGAACTCTTGTCTTCCTGTGCCATGAGTGCTGTGGGGCGGGAAATGAAATTTAAAAAAATTCGGAAACGTAGAGATTTATTTATCCTTAGTGCAGTGATTGTACAGCAGAATCTTGTGAAATAAAAGACATCCGTACAATACTGACAGCTTGACCGAATGGAGAGACAGAGTGAACAGAGGAACGTGGCACGGGGTAGCAAAGAAAGAAAGACGGAGAAAGAAGTATGCAGAAAGGAAATAAATGTCAGTAGAGCCCTGCTCAGAGAGTGTATCAGAGAGAGAGAGAGAGAGAGAGAGAGAGAGAGAGACAGACAGACAGACAGACAGACAGACAGACAGAGAGAGAGAGAGAATGTGTGTGTGTGTGTGTGTGTGTGTGTGTGTGTGTGTGTGTGTGTGTGGTGTGTGTGAGAGAGAGAGAGAGAGAGAGAGAGAGAGAGAGAGAGAGACAGACAGACAGAGAGAAAGAGAGAGAAAGAGAGAGAGAGAGAGTGTGTGTGTGTGTGTGTGGTGTCTTGTGTGTGTGTGTGTGTGTGTGTGAGAGAGAGAGAAGAGAGAGGAGAGAGAGAGAGAGAGGAGAGAGAGAGAGAGAGAGAGAGAGAAACCAGACATCGATCGTCAAAATGGTTTCAAACTTTTCCTTTTTCTGAAAGGTCGTCTGACACATTAACATTTCGCGCGTATGCGTCATCCACGCCTAGCTAGCTGGTCACATTACAAGGGAAGCGGCAAGAGATGGAGGAGTTGATGGAGTATTGGGCTCAGGATGAGAGCGGAAGAGAAGGCAGGTGTGTGGGGAAGGAGGGAAGCGTGGGGAGGGGGTATCTCTCGTCACTGGTTTGACACAGAAGAAAGTCATATCGATCACCGATTCCATAATCATGATACAGCCAGATTCGGCCAATGGTTGATGGACGCCCGTACGTACCTCTGCTACTCTCGCTGCACCCTGTTGGCTTCAGAATTCGCTTGGGGATCAGTTTTGATGAGGACTTCTGCTGGTGATTCATCGCCCTTGTCCTGAAGCAACATGTCTGGCTCACGACGACCACTGAGAAAATAATGAACGAACGAATAATTGCATAAGAAAAAAAAAGGGGTTTTGGAACGTATTAACTCGTTTGTGCCCACATAGCGATAGACGCAAGCTCCCGAGGGATAGACTCGAAATCTCCTGCCTGCTAGGCCCTACTGCCTAAATGCTACTTGATAGTTTTTTTTTTACTTTCTTTCTCGTTTTTCTCTTTTGTTCCTTCAGAACGAACATAAATAATTTAATACTCTTCCTAAGGAGTCATATAAGTAAAACATATCCTTTCCATATACAGAAAAAACAACCCATAATAGTGTCTAGTCTTGTTATATCGTTCTGTTCCCTAGTCCGTTTATTCAATATCTCTCTCTCTCAATTCTATCCCTCTTTAGTTCTATTTAATTTATGTTATTCCTTATTTAAATTCATAGTGGGATTTTTTTTTTATTTTTGTATTTTACCTAACCGTTTTGCATCTTATTCAAAAGCCTTATGTACCCCCTTAACCTTACAGGGGCCTGTTATCATATTGCGTTTTTTGTCTCCTCAGTTCCTATCTGTCTCCTCTCGCCTCGAAAGACTCTCTTTACCTCTCCAGCCAGTCCCTCTATCTCCACCATATCTAGGCCCTCATAAATATCCACTCGTAGAACCTCGTCCCTCGATACTCGAACAAACCGCCTCTCTCGATCCCTCTCATCTCTCATCTTCTATCTTACAGTCTCTTCTCAGGCCTTCCTCATCCTCCTCCTCTCCTCTCTAGTACGAGCCCATCTCCCTCCATACACAATACGAACCCCGTATTGTCCAACACATCCCCACACAGCACAACACAGAAACCTCCACAGCACACAACAAAAACTAACTCGACACAGACCCACACACCCTAGAAGCCGACCAACTGCCTACGCCACCTATCTCCTAATCTCCGACGCACGCACGGTAGCTGCCACCGCACGAACTAGCATCGGCAATACTGCCCATCACACCACACACCCACCCTACAAGCCCCATCCTATCTAGCACCAGAAATCATCCGGTATAGCAGACCACCACACACCCAATCAACAGCGATCCACAACCATCAAGCACTCACACGATATACTAACTCGCAAAAAAAAAACACCCATCCGTACTAGACTTCATACGATAACACTGGACACCATGAATAGTCCCAGACATACTACATACATATAACACACCCACTAATCCCACCCTCCACAATCCTAAACTTCATCCACACACACCTCCTCATCTAACGCTCCTCACAAAATCTATCACTACGACAACGGCAACTACGCACCAATCCACTGGTTATCCTCCTCTCACCTCGCCCGCCCTCCGCCTCCTCCTCCTTCTGCGCGCGCATACATCAACACATTCCTTACTAACCATAGAGAAGACAACATACCCACTACACGCCACAAACAATACACCCACACACCCCATCCCCCACACACGATACCTAAGGACATCGTCACACAAATACGGCTACCCCTCACTACAACCTCCATGCCATCCATACAACATCCCCGGAGACTCCCATTCCACCCAAACAAGACATAAAACACCATAACAACCATCTACCCCGATTCCCAACTACATCCTGACTCACCCTACAGAAAGAAAGGATCTTTCAATTCTTCACATCAGTCATACGGCCGTTCATCACCACACCAGGAACCTACGACTTCTAACGCAATATCCAGCCAGCCTATCCGACACCAGCAAACACACGACCTCCTAAACGCACACCACATCACACCAATAGACCCACTACCCAATCCGTAACCTAAGCCAATATTGATCAGCTGGCAGTTACACCTCAAACAGCTCCAGAACTACTCTCCTTACAATACTCCCATACAACACCACAGCTATTACTGGATAAGTAACACATGTCACGTCGGCGCGCGCCTCGCGCAGCCATCCACACACACGACCACCACTTAAGTCCACATACCTCGATCATTCCCATCCACACTGAACACACACAGAGCTACCACACAAACATCACACATCTCCATGTAACAAAGACTCTAACGACACACCAATCACATACCACTACACACATCACACACACAATCTCAATCACACACACCTCATAAGAGTAACACCACACCCATACCAAGGGCCCCAACACTCACACACACATCCATCCATCTCCAACTCATTCGTAGCGTGACACCACAGGAACAGGACCTACACACACCATACTGCTCAATTATCGTTATACCTCCTTCTATCTGAGCTTCAATAGAAACTGTCTGTTGCCCCCCGTATTACTTAAAGTAATGTGAAATCTATAAATCAAAATTTGCTATAGACAATACAAACCGAAAGCAAAAACCTAACGAACAAGAAGAAAGAAGAAAGGCAAAGAAGACAGAAGGGAACACTACAAGAAATGTTCTATGAACAAAGAAAGGAATAGGAACCTAATGAATACGGAACGAAAGAAAGAAAGGGAGAAAAAACGGCCGTTAAACGAAAGAAAAAAGGGTGAAAGAAGCCCCTTCGTTACCCTAGTGGTATGTGTTCCACCAACGTACTCAATCAATCACGGCGCGAACAAGTCACTGGGCATTTGACTAGGCTCTTTATCGAACCTCCGGGTGCTGCCACTGTTACCCAGCTCTTCTCGTCGTGCAAAGCTGCAGAATCATGTGCCCCTGTCACTTACACTGGCTTGGATCGGAGTCGGCGTTCGCTCGCTTATGCTGCTGCTCGCTGTTATCCCTGACGCTTCGATCAACGGAGACTCGTCATGGACAACCCGTCCTGATGGGATTCATTCTAAAATATCGGCTCTTCTGCCTGCTCTTCCTTGGCTATCGCCCCCTTTTTGCCTGTTCTTCCTATATCGTTTCATTTTGCCTCCTATAAAGCACTTCTCTCTTTCTTTTCTTCTTACTTTCTTTCCTTCCTTCCTCTTCTTTTTCTCTCATCGTTTTCGTATCTTTCTTGGTCTTTTCTTCTCGTTCTTTTCCATCCCCCTTCCTTCCACCTCCTTTTGGTCCTCTTCCTTTTTTGTTTAATTCGTCGCCCAGCTTCCTTTCTTTCTTTCTTCTTCAGATATTCTTTCATTTTACCATACTGTCATTCCTTTTCTTTCTTCTTTTCTTCTTTCCCTCTCCCCCTTTCTTTCTTTCGTTTTCTTGCCTTCCTTCCTTCCTCCTTCCTTTCCTTTCTTTCTTTCCTTCCTTTCTCTATTCTTCTTCTTTCTTTTCCTTTCCTTCTTTCTCTGACTGTCCATTCCTCTCTGTCGTCTATTTTTTTTTTTTTCCTGCTCCCGTCTGTTCACCTTCTTTTCCGTTTTTTCTTTTGTGCGAACCTTTCTTCTTCCTGCCTTTTTGTCTGTCTGTGTGTGTGGTTGTGTGTGTGTGTGTGTGTGGGTGTGAGCCCGTGTCCGTTTGTCTGTCAGTGTGTGGTTGTGTGTGGCCTGTGATGTGTCGTGGTGTGTGTGTGTGTTCGTGTGATTGTGTGCTCAGTGTGTGTGTGGTCGTGTGTGTGGTGTCTGTGTGTGTTGCTGTGGTGTGGTGTGTGCGTGTGTGTGTGTGAGTGTGTGTGTGTGATGTGTGTGGTGTTGTGTGTGTGTGGTGGTGTGGTGTGTGTGCTGTGTTGTAGTGTGTGTGTGTGGGTGAGTGATGTGTGGTGCTGGGTGTCGTGTTGTGTGTGTGTGTGTGTGCGTCTGTGCTGTGCCGGTGTGTGTGTGAGTGTGTTGTGCTCGTGATGTTGTGTGTGTTGTTGTGTCCTTGTGTGTGTGTGTGTGTCTGTTTTTCTTTCTCCCTCCCTTTCATGCCTTCCTTTCGTCAGTTTTTTCTTCTGTACTGGCAATTTTGTTTTCTTGACGTTCGGATGCTCTGTCGGTGGATTGTTGTGGTCCGTCCTGGGCGATCGTAACTCTGTCTTAACAGTCCCACAGTCATGCATGCAGGCCCAGTGCATTGAGGCAGGTCCGAAAATTCTTGAACGCAGACTTTACCCTTTGGTGCCCTGTAACTTGCGCAGCAGAATGTTTACAAAAACACAGAAAATCCCTTGATATTGAACCTTATAGAAGGAAAGAAAAGGGTGTTGAGAAATTACGCATAGCGGAGAGAGAGAGAAAAAAAAAAAGACATAAGGAGACTAGGAAGAAAGGAACACTTATTAAATAATGCGTCTACTGATAGAAGCTGATAGAGGACAGAGAGAGAAGAGAGAGAGAGAGAGAGAGAGTGGTGGGGGGGGGAGCTGACAGACGACAGACTGAGCAAAGACAGACAGACACTGACTGAACAACAGAGACCGACCGACAGACATAGACAAACCGACAAGACAGAACAGACAGACAGCATGACGGACGACATGGAAAGTTACGAAGACTTAGGTTCCAATAGATTTTTCTTTTTTCTCGGAAAGCTCGTTTTTGTCACACCCATTAGAACATTTGCCACGAATGCGTTGGCCAACACATTACAGAAAGATGCACGAGGCTCCGGGGTGGAAGGGGGGGGCTGGGTCGGGGGGGGGGGTTGGGGGTAGGAGTAGGATATCGTAAGGTAGGTCTGGTGCTGGGGAAGGGAGGGGGGGGGGGGAGGTGGGGAGTAGGAAATGCATGTCCTCCGCTCCCTTGTCGAATGCAGAGCACAGTCCGTTCCTATACGCCTATTACGACTTCCATGAATCCAGAATACGAAACTCGACCAGGTGTTTTTCGGATTGACATAACCGTGTGCTGCTGCTAACATCGCTTCTGCTGCAGCCCTTCACTTCTACCACACGCTATGGAAATTCAAATTTGACCGTGGAACTGTTCTCTCTGGTGATTATTGCAACCTAGCGTTTGGTAACGCTTGCTGTGTTAATTTGAAACCAATCTACTCAGTTTGTAGGTGCGATGGCCCGTGCTGGGGAGTGGGTGGGAGAGTCTTGAGAGGAGTGAGTCGGGGGGGGGTGTAGATATGTCGGCGAGGGGGTATTGATACACCAGGTCATCAATATGTTTAGTTCGTTCATCCGGGGCGTAAAAAAACGAGAACCGACAAAAATAATTTATGAAAAGAATATGGAATTACAAGAATTTACCAAAATCGGGAAAAAAAGAAATTTGACAGAAGTCTCGTTCTTTCCATGACCTCTTGTTTCCAGAAAGAATGTCTGAGAGAAGTGGGCGGCTGGAATCTGACGCTCCTCTACCGGTATCATCACCACGTCATCGCGTTGGCGTGTAGGGGAGTGGGGCAAGGGAGAGATAGTAGACTCACTCACTACACTAGAATAGAGCAACAGAACGGAGAACACGGAGATCAGACCGAAGATAGACCCCCAATGACCAGCTGACAGCCAAGAC
>JADBJO010001720.1:42500-60000 GCA_016801955.1 Conus betulinus | reverse complement strand
GGTCTTTTGGAAATGCAGATATTCAAGTAGTTAATTCATATAAATATTTTGGAACAAAATTATCTTTCCGTTACGCATGGGAAGAATCCCTGAGAAAAGGGAAAAAAGGTACTATTGAAATTCTGAGAAAACTGAATTGTACAGACCGTGGTATATTTTGGGAAAATGTTTGATATACAGATAAAACCTCTTCTTACATATGCAGCTGAAATTTGGGGCTTACATGAAAATTCACAGATGGAAAAAGTACATACGTATGCTGTAAAGCATTTCCTTCAAGTACCTATTCATTCATCCAACACCGTTTTATATGGAGAGATGGGCAGATACCCTTTGTATCTAACTACATTTGTGAAATGTATTAAGTACTGGTTGAAGATCTTGAAGCTGCCCCAGTCCCGTTTGAGCAGGCAAGCCTATGATATGATGCTTCTAGAAATGAAAAAAAGTAAAGAAAACTGGGCTCATAAAGTAAAGAAAGTCCTTTCAGAACAGGGTTTTGGAATAGTGTGGATGACCAGGAAGTAGGAAATGAGCAACGGTTCACTGCGGAATTTAAAGACGGGCTTATTTGTTCTTTTAAACAGAATTGGCACTCAGATATGGAAAGTGAAGAAAAATATCGCTTTTTTCTCATTTAAGAATGTATTTAATTCTGAAAAGTTTCTCAATGTCATAACAGATAAATGGCACAGAATAAATTACGCAAGATTTAGGTTGAGAACCTTAGGTTTTAATGCAAACAAAAGATGGTTTGAATGTGAAACATCTACAGAATCTCCCTGTCCTGCATATAGACACATTGATGACGAAGAACACTTTTTGTTCCACTGTACTGTTTATAATGAGGTGCGGACAAATTGTTCATTTTCCCCAGTTAGATATAGCGAAAAAAAAAAAATGTCGCTGTCGTGTTATCATCAGATGATGAACTTGTAATTAAATCAGTTGTGAAATTCATCGCGCAAGCATTGCAAATCAGACAGATGAAGGATAGTGAAATTAGAGTTAATGCGTTATAAGTGATATCTGAATGAATATTATCATTCATCGCATGTGGAAGAGATCAGTAAAATACAATGGCATCAGTCGATTGAGTGGACGGTCGAGTCAGTCTTAAGTTTGTGTGTGTGTGTGTGTTTTTTTTTTATTGTTGTTGTTTTTAACCTTACCGCATTACTCCTGTGCGTGAGGACATAAGTAAATGTTGCGAATTTACTTGTTTTTTGTGAACTTTTGATTTGATACACACTAGGAATGAAGGTGTACTATTTGTTTGCAGGAAAGGAAGAGGGAAATGTTATTGTTCTGTTACCTCTCCCCCTTGTCAAGAGACCTCTTTGGTATGACAATAAGACATCAAAGTGTCAGAGTGCCTCTCTCTCTCTCTCTGTCTCTCTCTCTCTCTCTCTCTCTCTCTCTCTCTCTCTCTCTCGTGTGTGTGTGTATATGCGCGCGCGCGCGCGCGCGCGCGTGTGTGTGTATGTGTGTTTGTTTGTGCGCGCGCGCGCGCGTGTGTTTGTGTGTGTGTTTGTGTCTGTCTGTCTGTATATACGTGTGTGTGTTCAAATGTTTCACGCAGGTGTCTGGTTATTGTGCATTGAATAGAAAATACAATTTTGCATAAGCGTTCTTGAATGGGTCAATTTGAAAAAGGGAGGGGGTGGGGTGGGTGTTTTATGATTGCGCGCGAGCGCGCGCGCGCGCGTGTGTGTGTGTGTGTGTGTGAGAGAGAGAGAGAGAGAGAGAGAGAGAGAGAGAGAGAGAGAGAGAGAGAGAGAGAGTCCGGTAACCAAACTATACTTAAAGTACGTGTGATTATGTGTTTGTTTCTCTCGGCATTTGCTCACACTAATGCGTTTCCACGTTATCAAATGTCTTTTTACGTGACACAGCAACAACAGCGACAACAACAACAACAACAGAAAGAAAAAAAAAAACAAAGAACCGTCTTTATTTTTAAGTAGCAGCAACTTCTCAACATTTGGCTGTTTTCTACGAAAGTGCCTGCCACTCTATTTGTTTCCAAGGGAGACACTACCTGATATCTCAGAAAGTGTGGCTAGATCAGAACAGAAGATCCCAGTCGATTTTCCATGACCAGGTAAATGACGTTTCTTTCCAAATCTGATCAATCTGGATTTCTGGGGACACTTTGCCTGCAGGATGCTGCGCCTGTCCCGCAAAGCATTGCGCAGACATTAACACACCACTGTCCGTTGTGCTTTTATTTTTTTTCTACTTGCCTTGGAAGTTCAGACTTGAAAACAAAGCAGACGAACAGCCTGTTTGCTGATCTGTATCTGTGTGGGTATCTGTACAAAGGACACCCGCTATCACATGGATATTTCTGGCTGCACTTGTGGTGAAAAGAACAGAATGTGTCATTACGTATGAGTGCGCAAGAGTGCTCTTGACCTTCTGACTTCTTCGGTTTCTCTTATTCTTTCATCAGGTGAATGTTTTCGACATGGCGAAGATAATTCTCTCTCTCTCTCTCTCTCTCTCTCTCTCTCTCTCTCTCTCTCTCTCTCTCTCTCTCTCTCTCTCTCTCTCTCTCTGTAATTACATCAGGGCAAAACACATCAGCTTCCATTACTGCAGATAAAGTGACACAGTCCTCGTCAGTTTGAATTCCTGGAGAAAAACTGGGGGGTTATGGAGAATTTCTGTTCCGAGAATCTTCTCTTCCTTGGACAGTAGACTGCATGTTACCCAAGCACACGAGTCTGGCATCTAGCAGCAACACCGTCTGCTTTCTCACGCTGCTTCCTGGTAGTCAATGGCTTGGCTGATGCCTATAGATATATAGATCCCAAACTTTCTCTCTGAACGAGTAAAAGGTCATTTCTTTTTTACTTTCTTAGGGTTTTTTTTTCTATCAATTGAAATTAAGAACGCAGTTACATCTTACGACAAGTTGCTGCTTCCGGAGTAGATGGATACTTAACCTGGGTATAAGGAATTGCAGGTACAGTATACTGACGATGGTGAGGAAAAGATGCGAGACCAGTACTTATAGAAGCTCCTGAAATCTGCAAGTAAACAGTTGGAATTATTTTGGCTCTCTCTCTCTCTCTCTCTCTCTCTCTCCTCCATCTCTCTCTCTCCTCTCTCTCTCTCTCTCTCTCTCTCTCTCTCTCTCTCTCTCTCTCTCTCTGTCTGTCTGTCTCTCTCTGTCTCTCTCTGTCTCTCTCTCTCTCTCTCTCTCTCTCTCTCTCTCTCTCTCTCTCTCTCTCTCTCTCTCTCTTATGTCATTATCGTAGTGATATAGGAATAATTTGTCTGCCCTTGTTTTGCCCTGCTATTCCTTTGTTCTCCATTCAATTGCGTGGTCAACGAATGGAGACTTGGCAGTTCTTGAGAGATCCAAGTGAAAGCTTTTCTACATACATCTTGCTCGTTGTGGCCATTGGTGTGACTGACACTGCTTGGGTAAGCTGACCACTCAGACTGTTGGGACATTTTGAAACTCCCTATTTTGGGTACTCAATCATACGCTCAAAGAGTTCCTGCTCCATAGATTTTCCTTGTTTAGAATTTACTAATTTCGTCGTGGAATTTTCTTCCTCTATCCTCACTGTATCTTTCTCTTTTGTGCCTCGGGAGGCAATTTGATGGTGATCATCTCTCCGTGTTGGTGAGAATACCGTACAACTGACGATGGTTCATTTCTGCTGAACCGTTTAGATGGGCTAACACTCCCACGTCGGATCCTGGTGATGAGTTCCAACCAGTTGGAAACGTCCACTTCGTACAGACATAAGGAATGCTTCCATTCACAAGACAGAAGTTGATGGTGTCCATACACACCGTAAGAGGCGGATTTACTATGTGCTTCCAAGTATTTACACAGACACAAAAGCATCATTGCTCGCTGGTCTTTCCGCCCCTTTGAAAATGTCAAGCAGAGAGAGAGAGAGAGAGAGAGAGAGAGAGAGAGAGAGAGAGAGAGAGAGAGAGAGAGAGAGACATACACACACACACACACACACACACACACACACACACACACACACAGAGGCAGACAGACAGACAGAGATAGACAAAGACGGAGACCTGACAGGTATCTTCCATACTCCTAGCTTACATAATATTTGTGATTCCGTGTCGTAATTTTTTTTTTAGCTTGCAACTCTGTCAAATACGTCATCCTTCCCATTACATCCCTCAGTAAGATGGTGTCCGCTGAGAACGAATCCCCAGCGCTCTGTACCAGACTTATTTGGTCATTCATCATTTGAATTCCGTCTGGGAAGCGAATCTTTGTGACGTCGGAAATATATATTTCCTTTATTTTTTTTTTTTTTTTGTACACCCAGTTCTTATAGAAAAGGGAGTACTTTGAAATGGGAACGAAGTAATGATGTGTGTGTGTGTGTGTGTGTGCGTGTGCGTGTGCGTGTGCGTGTGTGTGTGTGTGTGTGTGTGTGTGTGTGTGTGTGTGTGTGTGTGTGTGTGTGTGTGTGTGTGTGTGGTCGAAATGTGTTCCAATTCCACTCGCTCCAGACAAAACTACTGGGCCGATCGTTCTGAAAATTTGTAGGTATGTTCATTATGGGTCGTGGATGATGCCCTATGTTTTAGTTTATCGTTATATCCGTTACTAACGGCTGTAACGGCATGTAACGGTTTTTCTTCTCTATGGAATATCTCAGAAAGTACTTGGCCGATTTTTGTGAAAATTAGCAGATATGTTTATCATGGGTCACGGATGATGCCCGATGTTTTAGTGTACCGTTATAGCCGTTACTTACGGCTGTAACGGCCTGTAACGGTTTTTCTTGTTTATGGAATATCTCAGAAAGCACTTTGTCGATCTTTCCGAACATTTGTAGGTATGTTCATTATGGGACACTGATGATACCCGATGTTTTAGTTTACTGTTACAGCCGTTACTAACTGCTGTAACAGCCCATAACGGTTTTTCTTCTTTATGGAATATCTCAGAAAGTACTTGGTCGATCTTTCTGAACATTTGTAGGTATGTTCACTGTGGGTCACAAATAATGCCTGATGTTTTAGTTAACCGTTATATATCCGTTACTAACGGTTGTTACGGCCTGTAACGGTTTTTTTCTTCTTTATTGGAATATCTCAAAAAGTATCTGGCCGATCTTTGTAAAAATTAGCAAAGTATGTTTCTTATGGGTTACGGATGATGCCCGATGTTTTAGTTTACCGTTATAGCCGTTATTTACGGCTGTAACGGCCTGTAACGGTTTTTCTTCTTTATGGAATATCTCAGAAAGTACTCGGCCGATCTTTGTGAAAATTACAGGTATGTTTACTATGGGTACGGATGACGCCCGATGTTTTAGTTTTACCGTTATATCCGTTACTAACAGCTATAACGGCCAATAACGGTCTTTCTTCTTTATGGAATATCTCAGAATGTACTTGGTCGATCTTTCTCAAAATTTGTAGGTATGTTCAGTATGGGTCACGGATGATACCTATATTTGAGTTTACGGTTATAGCCGTTACTAACGGTATAACTGCCTATACGGCGGTTTTTTTTCAAGGAATATCTCAGAAATTACTTGGCCAATCTTTCTGAAAATTTGTAGGTTGTTCATTATGGGCGACGGATGATGCCCAGACGTTTTACTATACCGTTATAGCCGTTACTAACGGCTATAACGGCCCATAACGGTTTTTTTCTTGTTTATGGAATATCCCAGAAAATAATTGGCCGATCTTTCTGAAAGTTTGTAGACATTTATTATGGGTCAGGGATGGTGCCCGATGCTTTAGTTTACCCTTATAGCTTTTTTGCTAACGGTTGTACCGACTTACAACGGTTTTTCTTTTTTATGGAATATCTCAGAAAGTACGTGGCCGATCTTTCTGAAAATTTGTAGGTATGTTCATTATGGGTCACGGATGATGCCCCATGTTTAAGTTTACCGTTATAAACTGTTACTAAGGGCCCATAATGGTTTTCTTCTTTATGGAAAATCTCAGAAAGTTCTTGGCCGATCTTTCTGAAAATTTGTAAGTATGTACATTATAGGTCACAGATGATGACCGATGTTTACCAGAATAGCTATTACTAACGGTTACACCAGCCCAAGACGGTTTTTCCTCTTTATGGAATATCTCACGCGTATTCAGGATAATCTGGTAGTACGTTAATATGCTTTACATCTTGTTTTTAGATCGTGTCGAGGGTCTCATGGCTACGACTTAGCAGATGTCTGACCTACACATTATCCCAACGCGCTGGTCAGACCGTGAGTACATAATAACATGGGTTGTGCCATTTTTGTGCTCCCATTCTTATAGAACAGGGAGTACTTTTGAATGCTGTGTGTGTGTGTGTGTGTGTGTGTGTGTGTGTGTGTGTGTGTGTGTGTGTGTGTGTGTGTGTGCATCTGTGGCCCAAAATGTGTTCCACTCGTTCCAGACAAAACCACACTGGCCAATCTTTCTGAAAATTTGTAGGTATGTTTGCTATGGGTCACGGATGATGCCCGATGTTTTAGTTTACCGTTATAACCGTAACTAATGGCTGTAACGGCCTGTAACGGTTTTTTCTTCTTTATGGAATATCTCAGAAAGTACTTGGCCGATCTTTGTGAAAATTAGCAGGTATGTTCACTATGGGTTATGGATGATGCCTGAAGTTTCAGTTTACCGTTATAGCCGTTACCAACGGCTATAACATCCCATGACGGTTTTTCTTTTTTATGAAATATCTCCGAAAGTACTTGGCCGATCTTTCTGAAAATGTGTAGGTATGTTCATTATGGGTCGCGGATGATGCCAAGTGTTTAAGTTTACCGTTATAGCCGTTACTAATGGGCCATAATGTTCTTCTACTTTATGGAAAATCTCATAAAGTACTTGGCCGATCTTTCTGAACATTTGTAAGTATGTTCATTATAGGTCACAGATTGATGGCTGATGTTTTACCAGAGTAGTCATTACTAACGGTTACACCAGTCCAAGACGGTTTTTTTTTCTCTTTATGGAATATCTTACGCATATTCAGGATAAACTAAGAGTACGTTTATATACTACTTTGATCTTGTTTGACCATAGTTTCCTCATCATACATGTAGGTCGATGTTTTTAATCTCGTCTAAGGTTCCGTTAGATACAGTCCAATCCCTTTTTACATTAACGAAAACATGAACACAAATTAAAACTCTCATTGAATAGAGTTAATGAGAGTTAAGTGGTTCATCCCAGGAATTCAGGAAACCACTATCACACGTATGGCGCATGCGCGCACGTGTGCACGCTCGTGCGCGCACCTGCGTGTTTATGTATGTCTGTCTGCCTCTGCCTGTCTGTCTGCTTCCGTGTGTCTTTCTGTCTGTTGTCTGTCTGCCGGTGTCTCTGTGCCTGTGTTCATAAATCAAACCTCATTTTAGATAATAGCTTTGTCGGAAAATCTCTTTCTCTCTCTTTCTTCTCTCTCTCTCTCTCTCTCTCCTCTCTCTCTCTCTCTCTCTCTCTCTCTCTCTCTCTCTCTCTGTCTCTCTCTCTCTCTCTCTCCTCTCTCTCTCTCTCTCTCTCTCTCTCTCCTCTCGCTCTCTCTCCTCTCTCTCTCTCTCTCTCTCTCTCTCTCTCTCTCTCTGCTCGAAGACTTTGTAGTGCTGTCCCGTGTTTTACTGTAGTAGGTTAAGTGAGAGACAGACAGACAGACAGACAGACAGACAGAGACAGACAGACAGACAGACAGCCAGAGAAAGTATATGTGTCTGTCCCTCTGTGTCTGTGCGCAAGTGTACATGTGTGCCTGTATTTGTTGTGAACGCATATGTTTGCGTATGTATCTGTGCGCCTCCCCGCTTGCGTCTGTGTGCGTGTGTGTGTGTGTGTGTGTGTGTGTGTGTGTGTGTGTGTGTGTGTGTGTGTGTGTGTGTTGTGTGTGTGCGTGTGTGTGCGTGTGTGTGTGTGTGTGTGTGTGTGTGCGTGTGTGTGGGTGGGTGGGTGGGTGGCTGGGTGGGTGGGTGGGTGCGTGTGCGCGGGCGTGCGGGCTCTCTTGCCTAGAATTGTATTTATGTATATTTACATGGTGGGGTTGTGGGAGGAGGGGGGGGGGGATGGAGGAGGGGGCTGGCCATGAGGAATCTACCTAGCAACAAAACGATCAGTTTCCCCATGCACAAGGTCCTTAGTGTCTTGGAATCGTCCCTATGCGTCAAGCTCACGCTGTTCCTAAGATGTCGTTTGATCAATTCACCAAAAACACTAGCCAGTAATTAAACCACCTCTTCAGGTGTGGTGGAGAAGGGGACGGAAAAGCCAGCCAAAAGTGAACATTCAAGAACAGAACCCAAAACCTCTCCATTCCTAGGCTACTGTTTTGATTTAACCCACTGAGCCAAAGTTCCAGTATAAAAATGTGTGTGTGTGTGTGTGTGTGTGTGTGTGTGCGTGCGTGCGTGCGTGGGTGCGGTGCGTGCGTGCGTGCGTGCGTGCGTGCGTGCGTGTGTGTCTGTCTGTCTGTCTGTCTGTCTCTCTCTCTCTCTCTCTCTCTCTCTCTCTCTCTCTCTCTCTCTGTGTCTCTGTGTGTGTGTGTGCGAGAGACAGACAGACAGACAGACAGACAGACAGACAGAGGCAGGCATAATCAGATTAAGACAGACACATGGATTATATGTACTTTGAGACGAAAGAAAACTTGTAATGGAGACTTACGAAAAAAAAACCCAGTCCTAACCTTCCCAGCATTTTTATTCTCATCAGAAAGGGACAATAAATAATAATAAAAAAGCAAACCACTTTTACTTTGAAAGCCAATGATTGGGAAACATATAGCATTTGCCTCAAGAATGCCTTTTTTTCTGTCCATCTCTTCTTCTTGGCAGACAAAGAAAAAGATTTTTTTTTTAAAATCAGGACACGCTTCGTACGATGTGAGTGCAGAAGATTGTAGTGAGTGTCGTGTCTCAGAAGAAAAAAAAGAATGTATTAGTTCCTTTGTGAGACCAAATGCCAGAGATTCTCCAGATGAAGACACACTTGGGGCGAAGCCTGAACGAACGGAGGCTGCTTTTCATTGCAATAATACCCTGGTGCTCGCGTGCGTTTTTTTTGTGGGAATGTCACATTGTGTTGCGATTGAAAAAAGCTTGAGACGTGCGCTTTCCCTGTCAGGACGGTCAGACACAGCATAGAACAGAACGTTTCAAAACGAAGAAAAGAAATTCATTTTTCTTTGGCACTAAGGTCTTCGTGTGAATCGGAGCTTGTGTGCGGGTGTGGGTAGGGGGTGGGGGCGGTTGCGCGTAATTGCCGATCAGGTAGGAAATATTAGTACACCGTAATATGTATGTTGTAATTTTGCTAATAACCACACCACACACACACACACACACACACACACACACACACACACACACACACACACACACACACACACACTGGCATGGAGAATACAACGGAGGGAGAGTGGAAGGATAACACAGAGAGAGAAGGGGGGGGGGGGGGGAGAAGAGGGAGAGGGGGGGGTGAGGGAAGGAGATGTTGAAAGACAGAGAGACACACGGGGTTTGTCAGAAAAAAGACATATATATCGAGACATTCGTGTAGAAGATGACGAGAGGTTCCCTAGATTTCACTTTTTAGTAACAAAAGGAATGTGTGCTTCCTTTCTTTTGTTTTTGTTTGACACGTTGAGAGGTGGAAGACGAAAGGAATGCCGTATTGACGTATATTATCACGAGAGAGCATCAAGAATGAAATAAAGGCCATGTCGAAACTGCGCTGAACTTCTCACAAGCACACTCCCTCCCCCCCCCCCCCCCCCCCCCCCCCCCACCACACACACACACACACATACACACCAACTTGCATTCCCTCTACTCTTCCTTCACACAATTTCAGATACCTTTCAGATACACAGTCGTGTTTGTGACAGAACACACAGCATGCTTGCGTGCAGCCCCCCCCCCCCCCCCCCCCCCCCCCCCCACACACACACACACGTATGTACACTCACTAACAGAAAACAAAGAAACAAACAAATACACAAACAAACAATGTTTTATTTCCCTCAGGCTGTTTACTCCCAAACATTCATTGGCAACACATCGCACCAGCCTTGCGGCTCGCTCCACCACCAGCCGCCCGTCCTCCCCCCAGATGCCAGAGACAGAAGCTTCTCTAAAACAATATCCAAAATTCCTGTATCGTACCGGAAAATCGAGAGAAAAAAAATCAAAACAATGTCTTTCTACGAATGCAGAGAGAATGTGGGGTTCTTCGGCGCGTAAGAAATGTAACACATCAACCAAGCCACTGAACATCGGATTGGAGAGTGAGAGAGGAGATGCCGTTGCTGTATGATATCAGACGCATGCGCAGAAGCAACAGCCAGATTTCTGTAAAAGAGAGATTTCTCTGAAGGAAAATTCTCATACTTCTCCAAGTTTACCACCAAAGTCAAAACTGAACACGGAGGAAGCCTGGTTTCTCCTGGCCTGGCCTGATGCAATATATCCCTTAAGTGATTCACCGTCTGAAAAGAATAAACAAAGTTAGAAAGGGAGAAAATTCTGAAAAAAAAAAAATCAAACTAATTTTCGATTATAACTGTCGAAATTTTCTTCGTATGTTGTTACAGGGATCTGGAAAAAGAACAAGAGAACTGAACCAAGGATAAGTTTCATATCAAGTGACAAGTATTAAACATGAAGGCGATAACGATCAAACCACGTCACGAACTCTAGGCAAACATATCTGGACCCTTTGAGCAGCGACACATTAATCAACGAACAAACAAAACCACAAACATATACACTAATACTCAACGACAGTTTCCGACCAATTCCCAAAACTGTTCAAAGATGTGCGCATGATAGCGGTAGTCCCTGAAAGAGATACAGAGTTGCAGACTTTACAACAGGCTTTTTTTGTCGGTGTTGTTCAAGTCTTAATATGCAAGAAAAACCGGTCATCTCTCGTTCATGTTCCTGCATATATACCTCGTGTATTCAACTGTCCAAGCAACAGACAGACCTCTATATAACAGTAAGTTTTCTCCAAACGTGAAGTTCTTGATGTTCCCTCAGACATCCAGTTTGTCTAGTATTGGGAAAAAAAAACGTCTTTTTTCTCATGCTACAAAGAAAGTCTTGGACCCAGAGTGTAATGTGATTTTATGTGTGAACCAAGACATTCATTTTCAGACGAGAAAAAACCGGGTGAGAGAGAGACACCGTCGAAGAAGAAAACACAGAAAAGTCCCGACATTTCGGTATACTTGAACAGATGAATTTTCTTTCGGATTTCCTTCATGTATAGAGAAAATGGACTGTGTTAAAGACAATTATTGAGGATAAGCACTAAAAGTGATTTTTTTTTTTTCAAGTACAAAATGAACTCAATTCCAGACATTTCCTTTCAGATTTATTCTGGTTATCACACACACACACACACACACACACACACACACACACACACACACACACACACACACACACACACACACACACACACACACACGCATTCTCCCCAGTTGGTTTGTTGCATTCTCCCCATTTAGTTTTCAACCAGATATCGACATTCAGGAGAAAAGCATGTCACACGCATGGTATTGTTTAAAACACTCTTTATGCAACCCCCTTACAAATTGCCCGATACAAGGAACAGACAATCTGACACAGTAGGAGCAGATTCTCCGAACCTCATTTCCCAGAAATGTCTTTTATTGTTCAGCGGATATTCAAAAGAACCAGGATTTTCGACAGAACAGCCTCCTCATTGTGGCGCTGAAAAAGCCTGAGATTTTCTGCCCTGCTGAAATTGCACGTGTGAAGCAAGACATTGTCTGCCGAAGAGGGCAACAAAAGAGGAGACATCGTTGCAGCAAATGCTGGGAAGTGTCCAAGACTTAGCCTTCATTGATGAGAATTGCGTATCGTAATGTGCAGAATTGGATCGGTGAACGTGTGCTGCAGGAAGTGTCAATCATCATTACGAGCAAGTAGTATATGTGGGAAAATAAAACAAAGAATGATACCAAAGAAACAGACGATTAGAAGCAGCAAATAGGCATCTATACAGGAACTTTAACTTTGAGGGACAATTTTTGGCCTCTGAAAACACACACACACACACACACACACACACACACACACACACACACGCACACACGCACGCACGCACGCACACACACACACACACACACACACACACACACACACACACACACACACACACACACACACACACCACACGCACGCACGCACGCACGCACGCACGCACGCACGCACGCACGCACGCACACACACACACACACACACACACACACACACACACACACACACAACAAACCACTCTTGTAAGCTAAGAAAGAACAAAGCTTTGGTAAGCACAAGGTGCAGTCTTGAGGATATCTTGAAGGGAAAATGAAAAAGAGCCACAGCCGCCGAGTGAAAAAAAAAGTGTGTTCCATGCAGATAGCGCTTGAAAAGAGAAAGATCCGTCACCGAAGATCTTGGTAAGACGACAAAGGGATATGACCATACACACACACACACACACACACACACACACACACACACACACACACACACACACACATATATATATATATATATTTTTTTTTTAATTTATATTTATTATTTTTATTTTATTTATTCACTCAGAAATGGATGGACCCATACAAGAAAAGCTACAGAATATGGAGGAGTCTGGCGATACAAAGACAGACAGAAACACAACTAGATGCAAAGCATATAAACGTACTCCCAGTTATCTTGAATACGCGTGAGATATTCCATAAAGAGAAAAAAAAAAACGTTTGGGGCCGTTATAGCCGTCAGTAATGGCTATTCTAGTAAACATCGGCCATCATCTGTGATCCATAATGAACATACCTACAATTTTTCAGAAAGATCGGCCCAAGTACTTTCTGAGAGATTCCAAAGAGAATAAAAAAACCGTTATGGGCCGTTATAACCGTCACGGATAACGGATATAACGGTAAAATAACACATCGGGCATCATCCATGACCAATAATGAAAGTACCTAGACATTTTCAGAAAGATTGGCCCAGATACTTTCTGAGATATTCCAAAGATATTCCATAAAAAAACCGTTATGGGCCGTTATAACCGTCAGTAACGGGTATAACGGCAAAATAACACATCGGGCATCACCCATGACCAATAATGAACGTACCTACACATTTTTCCAGAAAGATCGGCCAAGTACTTTCAGAGATATTCCATAAAGAAGAAAAAACCGTTATGGGCCGTTATAACCGTTAGTAGCGGCTATAACGGTATAAACAACACAACAGACATCAGACATCATCCGTGACCCATAATAAACATATTTACGCATTTTCAGAAAGATCAGCCCACTAGTTTTGTCTGGAGCGAATGGAACACATTTTGACCCTGGACGGACGGACGGACGGACGGACGGGCAGACACACAGACAGCTTTTTTTTTTTCATTCCCATTGTAAAGTATTCCCTGTTCTACAAGAACTGGGAGTACAAAAAAAAAAAAAAAAAAAAAAAACAGGGCAGTCTCACGATTACTCTCCACATAATGTACTATACGACTAGCCAGCGCACTCTCGCTTGCAGCAGGTTTCACATTATATAACAAAGGCATCCGAGTCACTGTGATATGTTATCTACACATTTCCGTTGCGTTCTGAAAACCAGTGGGATAAACAAAGTGCTCTTGTACATTGTCTGCCATGAACAAAAAAAAAAAAAAAAGCAACTGTTTTAAACTGCTCTGTGCTGGTGTCAACCTAATGACTCCGCTTCGGCTCAATGACAAGATACTTTGATTTTTTTTGTTGTTGTTGTAAACGTTGTTCTTAACGGACAATCTGTTAAACGTCCAAAACCCTCGAGCCAGTCTAACCTATTTTTTATGCATTGAACAGGAAACAAATGTCAACGTCTCTCTCTCGTATCGTTGTATGACTGGTCTGTCTGTGGTGTTAGCTGTCTTGGTCTGTCTTTGTCTGTTGTTGCTGTCCTTTGTCTGTCTCTCTCCTCTCTGTATAGTGCGTGTTGTGTGTTGTTTGGGTTGCGTGTGTTTTGTGTGTGTGTGTGGTGTGTGTGTATGTGTGTGTGGGCGCCGGCCGCGCGCGCAGCGTGTCGCGGCAGTGTGTGTCGTGTGTCTGGTGTGTGCGACGTGTGAGGTGGGACGTGTGTGAACGTGTGGCGCGTCGCATGTTGTGTTTCTGTCGATGTGGCTGAATGTGTAGTGTCAATTTCGTGTGTTGTGTGTGGTGTGTGTTGTGTTGTGGCTGGGTCTGGCTTGGATGGCTGGCTGCGTGGGCTGGCTGATGTCTGTCAGTGTCAAGGGCATTAAGAGATTATACACGTCAGGGGCTAGAATCTCAGAGTCTCTGTGGGGCGTATTATCTATGACAGTGCTCTCTCATGCCTCTTTCCACTTAGCAGGACACAGTGTAGCACAGTCATTTGTATTTGAGCAGCAGGCACGGTTTTCATTTTCATTGTTCTTCACATGTTGTTTCTTCTTCTTATCCTCTTCTCAGCTAGAATTCATTATGATTATTATAGTTATTATGGTTATTTCCTTATTTTATCATTCATATTAGTATTACTGTTGGTGTTTTTGTAACGTTTATTATATTACAAATTACGTAAGAGGCTATTCGGTAGGTATATCCTCGGCATTCGAAAGACCCAGCCGCAAGCGCTCGCACTCCATGCTCTTGCTGTCCTTGTCCATAGTTGTGTTTGTCTGTCTGGGGGTTAGAGGCGATGATATTACAAAGCTGCATGACGCGCTTCATTCAATTCCTTTGCCAGCCGACATTATCAGCACCCACTTGTTAGCTTCATTCTTTTTTCCTTTTTTTTTTTACGCAGGACGAGAGTGCAAGTGTTTGTAGTAACGTGCCCATTATACCAACGGCCAGCTTTGGCCGTCTCCTATATCACAATGGTTGAGGGAGATTTTACGTGTGTGGAGGATGTATGTTTTCAGAGTATCATTCACAATTCTCTTAAAACACTTGGGTTTTTTGTTCTAGAACTTTGGTGGAACGGGTTCAGCGGATTTTTACTATTTATTGTTGTTTCTTATTTTTATATGTCTTTATTCTTTTATCTTAATAGGGTTCTAGAGGGACTCTAATTGTGAATCCGAGTGGAAAATCTTCAGTTCGGACTTGCCACGAGGCGGGAGTCGGATTTTGTTGGTCTTTGTTTTTCGGGCGATTGGCGGCTCGGGGCGATCGATTTTTCGAAAACAACAAATCGCCAACTCCAAGATACCGGGGATGAGATTAGGAATTACGAACGCGTTGGCTTTCCCACCTGAGTCTTCTTCCCAGTGTCGCCGGACCAAGAGCTACGGCTCCTTTGGGGCAGAGACCCAAAAAAAAAGGCATTTTTTATCAGAATGCTGCCAAGAATTTGGTTTTCCGAAGATAAAATCGAGAGGATAAACGGTCGGAGACAAATTAATTATTGACAATTTGCCAACAAAGGATTTTCGTTTTCAAGGGGAGGGATGGAGAGCAGACTCTGCTGAGGTTGTTGATGACAGCAGCTTTTCCTTTAGAAAAAGCTTTGTGGCGGAAAAATAACACAATGTGAGCTGTTTGTTGCTTTGCAATGTTTCCTCGGAGGTTAAGAATTAAGAAAAACAAAAAAAGAAACAGGGAAATCTAAAAAAAAAAAAAACATAAACAAAGGAAGTGAACAAAAAACCAATTGAGGACTCTGTATCCCACGTGGTCTACGCAGTGAGGGACAATCAAAATCATTTGGACGGTTTCGATATGGAAGTGGAGAGGGGGAAAACGTAATACGTGTCAATGTGTTTGTACATGATTTTGTGTTTGGTCTCTCGCATACTGTGGTCTGTTCAATGAATTGTGGGAACAAATGTGTTTGTGTTTGAGTTTAAGGTGGTTTGAGGGTAAATCATCTACAACTAAAAGTGATAGCCACTTAACGGGAAACTGTTCCTCAGTATCAACTTCTTTTGTTTCCTTTGCAGTAGTTGCTCGTCAATAGAGGAAAAAGAAGGGAAAACCTCTGCCTTCCTGACAGTGGTTGTGGGTGGAAAAGCCCTTTGTCCACTGACGTTTCTCAGCTTTTTTGCCGCGCGAACCCCCCGCTATCTCGTCTTGTCACACTTATTTAGTCTCGAAAGTGGACAAAAACAAAATAAAAAAAAAAAACCAAAAAATCAAAAAAAAAAAAAAAAAATAAAATTTTTTTTTTCTCTTTACAAACAAACATCCAAATAAAAAAAAAAAACAACAATAAAAAAAAAAAAACAAAAACACAAAAAAACAAAAAACAAACTGGGGTACCACACGTGTAAATTTCTCAAGGCAAAGATCCCAGGCTTCCCAATTTGCCCTGCTATAAAGGACACCCAACGTTCTTTCCAAATAATTCGTCAATTTAAATCCAGGGGAAAATAAAAGGTTAAGTAGTGCCGCGAAAAAACCCAACAACAAATATTGTGTTTCTTTTTCAGGGGGGGGGGGGGAACGACCCTTAATACAGCAGAACACTGGGGGGCCTGGCTTGTCGTTCGAATCTGAAATTAACCCTAGCATCGTCGTCCCATGCCGCCGCTCTCACTCTTCTGCCCGAATAAAGTGTCAATGGCTTGGCTTTCAACGCAATATTGAATAGTGCAAAAAAACAAAAAAGATCCCACGACTTCTTTCCGGCATCGCGGTGTCAAATGGTTTTGTTTTTTTTTGGGTTTTTTTTCAGTTGTCTCTCGATTTATCGGGAGACAAAACAAAAAAAAACAAAAAAACAGATTTTGGGCTATTTCTTTAGAGAAGTGGCTGCTTCAGTTGAAGAAGCATTAGCTTCAACCGTCGTTACCATCCACCACCCCCCCCCCCCACACCCCCCCCCCCCCCTCATCTCTCTCGACTCTCCATCGTCTCCTATTCTCTCTCTCTCCTCTCCTCTCTCTCATCTCTATCCCCTCGTCTTCTTTCTCTGCTCTCTTCTCCCTCTCTACACCCCCCCCCCCCCCCTCGCTCTCTTCTCACTCTCTCTCTCTCCGCCCTTCTCTCAGTTCACACCCCGTGCATAATTATACGAGGATCAGAAGATATCAGGTTTCCACAGTGCCATAATAAAAAGAGACATTTCTAACAGAGCAATTAAGTATCCAATTTGCGCAGACGGGTCAAAAAAAAAAAATAGATACTATGTACCCTTTCTTTTGCAGAGAATCCTCGCAGTACTTTGTGTGGGGAGAAATGGGAAAAAAATGCCGGTGGGCTTCGGCAACCTGAATCTAGAGCAGAAGATTTGTCTTTTTTTTTATCTTCGCTCTCCTTATGGCAGGGACTGGCTAGCTTCACGCCCTGCCATTACGTCTGGGTAACGAAGACCCGCCGGCTTTCGCTTCCGCACCGGTTTGATTGCGAAAAGATTGTTCTTGTTTGGTTTTCTCTGGACAATAAGAATGTCGGGAGAGATTGAATCTAGAGAAGCTCAAACGTCAGTGGCAATTTGGGGGAATTCAGGGATTGCAGGTATTAAGCAGAATG
>JADBJO010001720.1:22500-27500 GCA_016801955.1 Conus betulinus | reverse complement strand
AAAATGCTAGACTCTGTTGATTTGAAAAAAAACTCTTCTGACCCCACTGCTGACCTCGGCCTACTCTCGTCCTTGTTTGGTTTGGGGTTTGAATCCTCCTTCATACTCTCTCATTTCACTTCTCCACTCTGTGTCTGCTCTCTCTTCTCCATTTCTCTCTCTTCTGCCCTCTATTTTATATGTTCTTGATGGAGACCACCTTACCCGGACTCTCCCTACGAAGGCGCAAACGTCTTCTTTTACAGAGAATGCGCAGCAATCTGAAAGAAATGAATCCCTGCATAGCTTCTAATGCTCTTCTCCTTCCTTGTTCTCCCTTTACTAAGTCTGTCCTGCTAATCTCTTCTCCTTGTTTACTACTATGTCCATACCTCATTAATAAGGCGACTTACTCTCTACCTTGACTAACGAACGCGTACTTCTCTTCTTTCTTCTACTTCTTCTTCTTTTTTTTTTTACGTCTTTTTTTTTTTTTTTCCCCCTCATTCTTCTTCTTCCCTGTCTCCCTTCTTTGCAAGCTCTCTCCTGTTTCTACTCTCCTTACGTTCTTCTTCTTCTGTTTCTTCTGGTCTCTGCTTCTCATTCTTCTCTTGTTCGTCTTTCTGGTTCTTCTTCCTGTCCTCGCTCTTCTTTGTCTTCTCTTCTTCTTCTTCCGTCTTTTTCCTTTTCCCCTTTCCCCCCCTCTTCTTTCTCTTCTCTTCTTCTTCTTGACTTCTTCTAGCTTCTCTTCTAACCTGTTCCCTCCTCTCCTCCTGTTCCTCCATCCTTCTCCTCCTCCTCCTTCTCCTTCTCCCCTCCTCCTCTGTCTCCGACTCCCTCACCTCTTCTACTCTCCTCATTTCCGATCCTTTCCTCTCCTTTTCACTCTCTCGGCGTGCATTGTTCTCACAGACCCCGTATCATTCATGCCCTTTTTCCCATCGTTCACCTTCTTCTTCTTTTCGCCTTCTCCTCCTCCTTTCAGTTCCACCTTCCTTCCTCTCTTTCTACTTGTCCCTCTGGCTTTTCCTTCTTCTTCAACTGCTTCTGCTATTTTTTTTTTTCTCTTTTTTTTTTTTCTCCTTTTTTTTCTCTCCCCTCACGACCTTTTCCTAAAATCATTCATATGGCCTTCTTTTTTTCACCATCGTATCTTCTTCTGTCTCTCCTTTTCTCTATTTCTTCCTCTTCTTCTACCCTCCTTCGTTTCTTCCGTTCTTCCTTCCTCTTCTCTTCTTTCGTCCCTGTCCTTTCTGTGCTCTTCTTCTTCTTCTATTCCCCTCTGCTCTCCCCTCTTCTCTCCTCTTCCTCTCTTCGTCTTCCTTCTCTCTTCTTCTTCCTTTCTTTTCTCCTGCAAAGGGTAGCTGCCATCCCTCTTTACTCTCTTCTTTTTCTCTTTCCCCTTCTTCTGTCTTCTCTTCCTTTCCTTCTTCAAATAAAGAAAACATTCGTCTTCGAGCTTCTTCATCTTCTCGCTCTTCTTGCCCTCCTCATTCGCTCTCTTTCGTCTTCTTCTCCCCCTGTTCTTCTTCTTCTTTTTCCCCCTTCTCTTCTTCTCTTTCTTCATCCGCCCCTTCTTCCTCGCGTCCTTCCTCCTCTGTCCTTCCTTCGCTCCTCCCTCCCTCTGTCTTTCTCTCTCTCTACTTGCCGCCCCTCCTCTTCTCTCTTCTTCTGTCTTCTTCTCTCTCTTCCCTTCTCTTCTCATCACTTTGCTTTCCTCGCTGTGCCTCTCCTTTCTCGTCTTCCCTCTTTCCTTTTCCTTCCCTTTCTGGCCTCCTTCTTCGTCTTTCTCCGCCCTCTCTTTCTTCTTCTTCCTCTCCTTCTTCTTCTTCCTCCTACTTATCTCCTTCCTTCTGTTCTTCCTCCTTCTTCTCCATTCTTCTTCGATCTTCTTCTCCTCATTACCCAGTTAACATTGATCTCAAAGTCCACCCTGTTCTAAAGTGTGTTATGTTGGAGGAGTGGGGGGGGAGGGGGGGTATTCCTGGTGTAGACGTGTGTTTGCCATGCTATCTCTCTTGTCTGGTAAAGACATTCCTCGACAGGCGACATACAGGAAATGCTGAATAAGCCGACCAGTGTTGATCTTTTCTTTGTTTTCGAAATTTCATCTCATTCTTTCCCTTTTTTTTTTGTATTCTTCAGTCTCCATGTTCACTCTCCCTCCATTGTTTTTTTGTTTCCACTTCTTAGTCAGAATTTATTTTTTTTTTTATGTTTTGTGTTTCCCTACTAAGACAGCTTCCGTCCGTCTTTTTTACGTTTTGTCTTTGTATTCACCAAGCAGGTCAGTTTAAGAATAAGCGAAGGTTACCTCTTTGAAGCCCGTTTTTTTTTTTTAACACACAGCTTACGTTTCAGTTTTGTTCCTTTTCTTCAATGATTTTCACGAGAAGGCTGCACACATAAAAAGTTAATGTATAGAAAAAAAAAAAAAAAGCTTTGCGCTTTTGTATCTCCAAACGGCCTAAGAAAACGGCGGAAGTAAAAACTGTCCTTAGAGGAAAAGCCAAAAATGGATTACTAAATCATTGCAAAAACGAAGGGTAGTCTAAGAGAGCAAAAACGAGGAGCTTTCGAAAAGTCGACCTCAAATTATTGGAGAGAAAAGCCATGCCTTATGAAGTGGATAGGAAACCTGCTCTCTCTCTCTCTCTCTCCATCTCTCGCTCTCTCTCCTCGTCTCTCTCCTCTCTCTCTCTCCTCTCTCTCTCTCTCTCTCTCTCTCTCTCTTCTCTCAGCTTGTTTTTCTGGCTTTGTTGACGGAGGATGAAAACTGAATGCGGGAGGTCGCTAATGCACGTGTCAATGACAGAGCTGTGTTTGGGCTTGCTAATGTGTTGTGCTCGGAGCACCTCCCCGAAGAACGAGACAACTTCAAATCCTGGACATTGAAGTCCTGCGTATTTCTCTACTAAGGGTGTCATTTTCTTTCTTTCGCTTTTCCATGGATTCTTTCTTTCTTCTTCTCTCTCTCTCTCTTTCTTTCGTCTCGTCAAAAATGGATCTCAGACAGTGTGGGTGATAGTAAGACCTGGAAATGAAATGCTTGGAATAAGAGTTGATTCAGTATGATCAGTGCCGATGAAGGAAAATTTATGTTTGAAACGCTTCAACACTTCTAACGGGGTAACAGAGCACTAGTAAACCAGAGTCCATAGGCGGCAATATAGTATCAGCCTGACGAGAAACCGTTTACACTGGCCAAAATATTCTTGATACTGAAGATGGTTATACAGAAGATGATATTTCTGTGCTAAAAAAAAACTGAAAAGAATGAAGACGATGATAAAAGTGATTACAATGAAAAGGAACTATTAGCAGCTTTGAGAAGAGAAAAGGAAAGAAAAAGAAAAGAATAATAATGTTCATAAGGCATAGGGCAGAAAGTTTTTGTTGGGGGCTTGTTTATTTGTGTTTGTTTGCTTGTTTCTTTCTTTCTTTGTTTGTTTTTTCTCAGAGGACCGATGTTCGATTGGTAAGGTCGTGGCTAGAGTCACTGACTGAAGGGGGAACAAAGACAATCAAACAAAATGCACGTTATGAAGTAAGTACCAATTTGTTCTCCATTCATGTGAAGCAGGCATTCGTACTCAGACCTGTGAAATAGCAGGCTTGCTCAATAACATCGTTTACCTTGATGAAGCTGAGATTGGTAGAAGTAGATATATCTATTGTTACATAAAACAATCTGTCTCACAATAATGCGTTTGAAAATTGGATTCTATGATAGTTGTACCCCCTTCATATATTTTTGGTATGTTTTTCATTAGCCAAGAGCAAAGTTAAATATTTATTTTTAGCAAAGCTGTCATCAGTAGCAAATATTACACAGCCTCTGACCGCTTGATTTTGCTTCATACATTTTTTTAATTGCTGTGGGCTTAGTGTAACACATCGTTTGAAATCACAATGAACGGGATAAGGACCTCTTGTAATAATTATGGAAGAATACTTAACACAAGAAAAAATTGTAGTCCCGAAAAAGTCTGCTTTACCATCGTGCTCAAAGCACATCGTTGGATTCATTAATAAATCAAGGCTGAATACTTGGAGCACTAAATATTCTCATGGTGTCACTTCTGTCTGCAGTAATTATATTTCTGTGCATCACCTTTTGTTTGAATGCCCACTGTTGACCTTTCTTTATCAGGAGAAAGGTATTGTGATGGATAATTTTGATAAAGTCAGCACTGTCTAATATGGTCCATATGTTATTTAGATTGCCATAGCCAGTCACAGGTTGGCGAAAAATATTAGTAAAGATGAGCAAGTTCTTGTTCCTCTAGGGTATTTCAGTTATGTAAATATGCATAGATATAAGACGGGAATGGAAGTACTAAAATGGGTGATAAGCTACGTGTGTAGTACTTTCTTTTTGGTGTTGTTCCAATTACAATGGTTAATTTTCATGTCTGTCATCTCGCATCTCGCGATAAAACGACGTTAAATAAATCCACTGAACTGAACTGAGTGATCTTGTAGTAATAAAGACTCTTGGACAGAGTGTTCAAAGCAGTTACAACTGAGAAACTCAAACACAGAATGAAAAGCTACAGAAATACAGCACATACATTGACACAAAGGAATTTCATAAGAAAACCCCCCAAACGAAACACAGAAGAGCCACAGTGGGCGTTTTGAAGAAGATGGGTGAATGCGTAATTTGTATGAGGTTTACACTCACCGAGCAGAGAACACATGCCAGCAGTCCGAACATCGCTTTGAAGGGAACTGAGGATGATTGTAAATCCGATGTCGATGGAAGTCCAAAAATATGGGATAAAAAAAATGTTATTGGTTTTCCTGCGTGTGTCGATTTGAAGTCTCATGTACAAAGAAAAAGAATTGGGGAAAATTTAGTCTTTACACCATCTGCCATTGCTCTCTCTCTCTCTCTCTCTCTCTCTCTCTCTCTCTCTCTCTCTCCCCCCCCCCCCCCCCTTTTTTATATTGCTTTGATTCTTCTAATTCTTCTTCTTGATTTTGGTAAACGTTGGTCTTTGTTGTTATTGTTGTTT
>JADBJO010001720.1:15000-17500 GCA_016801955.1 Conus betulinus | reverse complement strand
GAAATGGGGAGGGGAGGAGGAGGAGGACAGAAGGTGGAAGGGGGGGGGGGGGGGGGGGAGGCGGAGGATTCTTTAAACGGGAGAGATGATGACAACACAGTTCATTCTTCTGAACCAAAGAAAAATGACCTTTTTTCCAGCAAAACAGGTTTTGGTGATGATATCTTTCTCACCACTCTATAGAACCTGTTTTTTTTTTTTTAATTTTTTGAATTTTAGTCGATGTTTCTGCTATTCATGAATGCCATTTCACATCACTTGTGGAGTTCGGTGTCGATGGAATGGGACTGTGGAGGGGGGTCAGAAGGATGAGGAAGTCCAGAATCCTGCTGTCTCGCCATCTATCCACCACTCCCTGTTTCGCGCAACCTTCTCGTCAGTGAAACCAAACTCTCAGTTACTTTGCAAGATGGACGTCGTGTGGGGGGTTTTCCTGTCGCGCTTCTTTCTGCAGGTAGACAGAACATGGAGTCACACCTATTCTGATACTACTAAGGTGCAAGATCAAACGCATTCTGTTCTTGCAGATATAACAGACATTCATTTCCCAGACCTTGTCATTGTCGATTGGATCGGGCCAGTAAAGGAGTAAACAAACAAACAAAACAAAACAACATGCGGAAACGTAACCCTGGCCAACGATACGGAGAAAGGAGAGACGGTGAGGGACTAAAGGTGAAGAAGTTTGGAGAGATGGTTTGTCTTTGGTGATATATTCGCGTACGTATATATATATATATATATATATATTATATATATATATATATATATAGATATATATATATATATATATATATATACATATATATATACATACATGATACATACATATATATTCTTTTTTAAGACCACATTTTGTGCTGTCGAGAGTTTAGAGGATAGCTTAACTAGGTTCTGTGTGTGTGTGTGCGCGCGCGCGCGCGCGCACGCGTGTGTATGTGTGTGTGTGTGTGTGTGTGTGTGTGTGTGTGTGTGTGTGTGTGTGTGTGTGCGCGCGTGAGTGTATGTGTGTGCGTTGCGTGCGTGCGTGCGTGTGCGTGTGTGTGCGCGCGTGCGTGCGTGCGTGTGTGTATGTGTGTGGTGTGTGTGTGTGTGTGTGTGTGTGTGTGGTGTGCGTGCGTGCGTGCGTGGAGTGTGAGTGTGTGTGTGTGTGTGTGTGTGTGTGTGTGTGTGTGTGTGTGTGTGTGTGTGTGTGCACGCGCCAGCGTTTGAGTGTGTATATGTACGTGCATGTATGTGTGTTTGTGTGTGTGAGAGCATGTGAGTGTGTGTGTTTGTGCACGTGTATGCGCTTGTGTATGTGTGTGTGTGTGTGTGCGTGCGCGCGTGCGTGTGCGTGTGTTCACACGTGTGTGTGTGTGTGTGTGTGTGTGTGTGTGTGTGTGTGTGTGTGTGTGGTGTGTGTGTGTGAGTATGTGTGTGTGTGTGTGTGTGTGTGTGTGTGTGTGTGTGTGTGTGTGTGTGTGCGTGCGTGCGTAAGTGTATGTCATGTGTGTGTGTGTGTGTGTGTGTGTGTGTGTGCGTGCGTGTGTGTGTGTGTGTGTGTGTGTGTGTTGTGTGTGTGTGTGGATCCAGAATATATGTGTCTTTGTGTGTGTGTCTGTCTGTCTGTCTGTGAGTCTGCGTTATGAATCTGCGCACGTGCGCACCTTTGTGTGTATGGCTCTCTGTGTTTCTGGATGCTCTCACAAACTCTCTCTCTCTCTCTCTCTCTCTCTCTCTCTCTCTCTCTCTCTCTCTCTCTCTCTCTCTGTGCGCTCTGTGTGTGTGTGTGTGTGTGTGTGTGTGTGTGTGTGTGTGTGTGTGTTTTTTGTATGTGTACGTGTGTGCGTGTGTGTATGTGTGTATGTGTGTGAGTGTGTGTGTTTTGTGTGTGTGTGTGCGTGTGTGTGTGTGTGTGCGTGCGTGCGTGCGTGTGTGGTGTGTGTGTGTGTTTGCGTGCTGAGTGTCCAAAACTTTTTTTTTTAGATGTATGCGTTTATTTTGCATCCTCTGCTTGTCTGTTTTTTTTTTTTTTTTCGTTTTTTTTAAAATTTAATTTATCTCTACCTCCTCGCCTCCTCCCATCCTCCTATCACCTTCCTGTTACAAAAAGATCAAAGAAAAAAATCGATCTGTGTGTAAACCCTCATAATTATGGCACTAGTCGCCTTGAAACTAAAAGCGCTCTTGTGAGGGACTGCAGTGGGATGGAGGGGATGGGGGTGTTATGGGGCGTAGGAGCAGATTACAGGGTGGATGAGGAGGAAGAGGGGGGGGGGGGGCGAGGGAGTGGAGGCGGGAGCTGGGGGAGGGTTGGCAGCGTCTGCTGCCTCCAGATCCTTGCAGACAGAGAACAAAAGAATCAGGTCATATCACCGCTGCTTCACGACAGCGTAGACGTTTCCCTTCCGCCGAGACCTGATCTCTGAATATTCAACAGGATCAAAGAATGAAAATAAATCTGACAAGTCTGAGTGGGAGTGCTTTTGTGGATTTTGTAGATCGTCTGGCTAGTCTC
>JADBJO010001720.1:0-10000 GCA_016801955.1 Conus betulinus | reverse complement strand
CTCTCTCTCTCTCTCTCTCTCTCTCTGAACTGTGTTTCTGGCTTTTGTTGATGGAGGACAGAAAATGAATGCAAGATGTCCCAAGTGCACGTGTTAATGACAAAGCTGTGTTTGTTTTGCTGATATGTTTTATTCCGAGCAGATCTCCACGAAACGCGACGACTTCGGTCCTGGGAAAATTTAATCCTTATGTGTTTCTTTTGAACATTTTTTTCTTCCTTTTTCTCTTCTCTGGATTGGGCAATGACATCTTTAACCGGGTTTAACCAATTTTGTTAGGGAAAAAAAAAAATTCATTGTTATTTTGCTCTACGTTTCCAGTATAGATACTAAACTCTGTTACCAAACATAGTTTACCACAGTTAAGTACAGATCTTAGGCAAGCTATTCAAGCTGTAAATTGAACGTCTATGTTTCAGACACTGTAAGCGTTTGCTTTTAGACAACATACTCACGTGGTTAAGGGTTTTTCTTTAATATCACACAATCTATTTCATATCGCTTTTGAGAATTGGAATATATGAGAGTCATACCCCTACAATTATGTTTTGTAGTAAGGTCTTCATTAGTCGAGAGCTAAGTGAAACATTTAAGCTATGATAATTGACAAATATCATCGCTCACTTCAGCTGTTCATTTTTAACACAAAACAAGATTTTTTTTTTTCCTTGTAAATTACTTGTGGTCAGAGCTAAGACACTTTTATGACAATAAAAAGGGAAGATGACCTCTCCGGGCCAAGACTCTTGAACAGAGATTAAGAAGCCCTTTATGTCTGAGAAGCTCAGATATTAGAATGAGAAGTAAAAGAAAGAAACACCAGATGTTGACGAAAAAGAGAGTTAATGAGAATGCCCCCCCGAATCGAAGCAGAGAGCTTCTGTAGAAAAGTTTGTAGAAGGTGCTGAATGCTTCATCCACACTAGGAATGTAGTCCCAAATAAAGCAACAATCCAGAAACTTTACAGATGGAGTGACTCTGCTTGTTTGCTTTTTCTGTTGTCGAATTACCTTCCCCACCTTCCCCACACATACCAAACATACTTTCCTTTTCATTTGCTGTGATAAATTGTATTTGCTGTCATCGTTTGTTGTTGTTGTTGTTGTTTGTTGTTCTCTTTTCTTCTTCTTCTTCTTCTTCTTCCTCTTCTTCAGCAGCAGCAGCAGCAGGAGCAGCAGTAGCAGTAGCAGTATCACCATCATCATCATCATCATCATCATCATCATCATCATCTTCTTCTTCTTCTTCTTCTTCTTCTTCTTCTCTTCTTTGTCGCCCTTCCCCTCCTTCATTTATTCAGTCCATCTCATTTTCTTTTTCCCAGAATCCAGCCTCTTCTAAAGAGATGTCATGTCCTGGGGGTTATTGTGGTGTAGACGTGTGTTTGCCTTGCTGTCTCTTATCTGAAAAAGGAAAGTCTTGGGAAGGCAACCGACTGATGACAATGTTGGGCGGACCAGCCAGTGTGTTTGTTCTGAAGATCATTACGTTCTCAGTTTCTTTCTGCTTTTCTCGTTTTCTTCCTTTCTTTACGCAACTGTCTCATTTAACTCTCATCCTTTGTCTTTCGACGAGTGTGTTTGTTATGAGGTTCATTTCATTCTTTGTTTTTGTTTTTTTTTTCCTTCTCTTCTCGTTCTCTCCCTTAGTTTATTCTTCAGTCTCAGTTTTCTCTCTTCCTTTGTATTTTGTTTCCACTTCTTGGTCGGATTTCCTTTTATACCTTTAGCACATCCTTTAAGAAGGCAGTTGCTCTTTGTCTTTTTTTTTCGCAGAGCGAGTCAATATAAGCATAGGCATAAATGACCTCGCTGAAGCCATTTTTTAACACAGCTTGAATTCCAGTTTGTTCTCTTTTCTTTAGTGGTCAAATGGGAACACTGTTGTGCCTATCAAAAGGAAAGGTGTGGGTAAACTCTGTATTTTTGTATCTTTACTTAAATGGCCTAAGAATATAGCGGGAAATCAATGCAAAGAGAAAAGATGACTGAGGGAACAAAAAAAAACAAGGAGAGCGCTCCATACAAATCGATCCTACAGTATGACAGAAAGATCATGCATATAAGGAGGATAGAATTTCTGCTGGTGGTTTCCTTGTTTCCTTCTTTCTTTACAAACAAACTGTTCTCTCTCTCTCTTTCTCTCTCTCTCTCTCTCTCTCTCTCTCTCTCTCCTCTCTCTCTCTCTCTCTCTCTCTCTCAACTTGCTCTGGCTTTGTTGATTGAGGGTGAGGAATGAATGTGTGAGGTCGCTGATTCACGTGTCAGTGACAGAGCACTGTTTTGCTTTGCTAATGTTTTTCATTCGAAGATGATCCTCAAAGATTGCGACAACCTCTAACCTTTGGACGTTTGAAATCCTGTGTACATCTTCTGACGATGTCATTTCCTTTCTTTTGTTCTTCCTCGCGCCCTTTTTTCTTCTTTCTTTCTTTCCTTCCTTCTTTCTTTCTTTCTTTCTTTCATCTCATCGAAAATTCATCTTAAAAACAGTGAGGGCGATGTTGACGGAAAATGAGACGTTTTAGAAATAGAACTGATTCAGTATGATCACAAACAGTTAAAAGAAAATTATGTTTTGAAACAGCCTAACGCTTCTAAAAAGGGTAAAACTGGGCAAATATTGCAATCCATCGGTAGCAATATAATTCCCAACTTGAAAAAGAAACCAATCATATTGGCCATGATATCTGAGAGTTCAACAGTGAAAAGAGGCCATTTGTTGTGTTAGAAGAAAAAACTGTAAAAAGAATGATAACAATGATAGAGTTGCTACAATAAAAACGGAGCTAGTAGTAGGTTTAAGAGTAGACAAAAAAGAATAGAATAATATTGAAAAAGTTCGACAGGATTTTGTTTGTGTGCTTTGTTTATTTGTAACCAGGAAAACCGATATTAAGAAATCTTAAATAAATGTCAGCGAAACCGCCCAGAGAAAACGTGGACGATATTAAGAGAGCAAGATCGTGGCTAGAATCAATGATTGACGGAGTGTAGTAAGAGATGAAGACAAACTAAACATTGTCATTCAGAAAGTAGCGATTTGTTTTTTCAATCAGTATACGCAGTATACTCAATTCTTTTCACCAAACCTAGCTTGCTGCGGCTGATGTACAGATTTTGAGGAAGCAGCTGAACTTATAAATTCGAGTTGCAAAGTGAGACGACTGCAGGCGGAAATCTAAACAAATCTTAAATAAGTGTTAGCGAACCGCCAAGACAAACGTGGACATACAAAGTCACAAGACAAAATACGACGCGTTTCCCACCTCTTAGGTCTTCAACGCCTGCCTACTTTGCACTGAGGAGTGAAGAGATCGAAGCTGAGTACCACATTCGTTCATTTTTGGTGTATTATTTGTTGTTGTTATGTCTTGCCTGAAGAAGACCTAAGAGGTCGAAATGCGTCGTGTTTTTGTCTTGTGACTCGTTTGTCCACATTTCTCTTGGCGGTTCGCTAAACATGTATTTAAGATGTGTAAATTCGAGGTTTATGTTTAAGGACACGGTAGGCGTTGTATTAAAACAACATATCCATATCATGAAAAGTCTTTCTTTAAGACAAAAACTATTTCACATAGCTTGTCGAAAATTGGATTATTTTGAGTCAAGCGCCCGCATTTATTTTTGGGTTTGTCTTCATCAGTCAGGACCTAGATGAATTATTTATCTGCAATTAAGTTAAGGAAATGAGCTTATAATATGTTGATGATGCCTCGATCTGTTTGATTACAATGAATAGGGAAAATTCTCCCTGATGAAGAGTCTGAACAAGAGTCCGATCGGTTGCAAGTTTATGGTTGAGAAGCTCAGACGGATTTAGAAATTAAATAACGAGTGTTTAACAGGCGTTGGAAAAGTTTGAAAAAATATCGTGTTGTCGAAGAAGAAAAAAAAATCACTTGGAATAACATACTCGTTGAGAAAACAAATTACAGTCCAATATGAAGAAGTCTTTCCCAAATCAAAGCAAATGAGAGACGATGTGGAAGATGAGAGATTTTGAAGATGTTAAACGTGTACATCCGTTCTAGGAAAACAAAGGTAAACATCATCACAGTATGCATAACTGCTTCAAATGGAAAATGAGGGTTCATTAGAAAAGTTCATAAGAAGGTCTTCCCCAAATCAAAGGCAAAGAGAAGAGACGAATGATGTGCTTGAAGAAGATTTTGTTTTTGAAAAAAGCGAAAAAAAACGAAAAAAGTTGAAGATTTTTGTGTTACGATTTTGAAGATGTTTGTAATTAAAAGAGTCTATCATCCGTTTTTTTAGGAGAGAAAACAATAAACATCCCACAGTCTGCATTACTGAAAATCAAAAAAAGGAAGAAAAAAAAATGGGTTAGTAGTGTTTTAGTCCTAATCTTTTTAGGTTAGATACAATCTGATCTGGATGTCGATGGAAGGGGGGAAAAAAAAAGGAAGGAAAGGAACAACATAGCGAAGGGCGAAAGAGGAAGAAAAGAGATTATCATAGATAGACAAGAAGAACTGTTTTAGACCAAGAAGCAGCATGTTGGTCTGTTTGCGAATCTACGTTAAAGAAAGAAGCAGTTCTGAGGAAGAAGAAGAAAGAAATAATTTATTACATCTCTGCCACTGCTATGTGTGCAACCCGCTGTGGCGTTGAGCGCGCGCGTGGTGTGCGTGCAGCTGATGCGCTGACGCGCGCGGGCGCGTGTGCGTGTGTGTGTGTGTGTGTGTCGTTGTGTGGTGTAGTTGTGTGTGTGTTGTGTGTTCCTACTTTTCATTTTTTCCACCATTATGTTTTTTGCTGATATTATTCATGGAATTAGCTGTAACCAGGAGGAACAAAAAGCTACGCCTAGAAATTCCAAAACGTTTTCTCCTTGATTTTCTTTCTTTTTTTTTTTTAGCACCTCAGTTCTTCTCTCTCTCTTTTAGCTCTTCTCTCTCTCTCTCTCTCCATAATCTCAGCTGTATGTCTGTTGATTATTCTGTGTTCTCTTCTATCTTCTTTCCCTATCTTGTTTCTCGCTCGTGTGCGTTGTCTTTTTTGGTCTCTGTGTTCCTTCTCTCTCTCTATCTCTATCTCTCTCTGTCTGTGGTTCTCTCGCTCTCTCTCTCTCTCTCTCCTCTCTCCTCTCTTCTCCTCTTTGTTACCCCAGACTCTATCTCTGCTGCGGGTCCATTCACACGTTGTGCTGTGATATTTATAATGATACTATAGTGGCCACAAAAATATCAGACTTCCTTTCTTGCGTCCAGAATCATGAGACATTTTGGTTCCTTTCCTTTCCTGGTCAATTTGGATACTCTAATTTGCTACATGAAAGATATACAGGAAAAGTGGTCTTCAGCATCATATGCTATTTGTTCAGGGAAGAGAGGCGAGCACTGGATGCTGTACAGATGTGGCTTTGTGGGTTACGTTAAGGATCAGGAAGTGGATGAGGAATTAGTGACATGTCAAGTAAGAACAGAATGTAGGTTTGTTGTGTTTGATTGTTTTTTGGGTCAGGGGTTTGCTTGGGATCATGTATGTGGGTAGTCATGCGGACGCGAGCGCTTGTTGTGTGGTGAGGGGCTGTGTGTGTGTTGAGTGTGTGAGTGCTGTGTTTCTTGTTGTAGTGTTTTCGTGTGGTGTTGTTGTGTGTGTGTGTGTAGGTGGTGTGGTTGTGTAGTTTGTCGGTGGTTTGTGTGTTGTTGTGAGCTGCGGCGGCCGAGCGCGGTAAGGGAGTTGGTCGTGTGTGTGTGTATGATGTGTAGTTGGGGGGGGGAGTCGGGGGGGTGGTGGGGGGGGGGGTGGGGGGGGGGGGGGGGGGGGGGGTGGTGGTGGGGGGGGGGGGGGGGGGGGGGGGGGGGGGCGTGGAGTGGGTGGGCGGGGCGGGGGCGCGGGGGGGCCGAGTGGGGGGGGGGGGGGGGGGGGGGGGGGGGTGCGGGGGGAGGTAGGGGGGGGGGGGGGGGGTCGGGCGAGTTCCTGAAATGTTTGTGTTGCACAAGGCAACTATGGCTGTCTTGCAAATATCGAGTATTCTTTTTTATGTTTTTAGCATTACATTTTCGTCTCTCTGTTGTCTTGCACAAGGACCCATCTGATGTTTTTTGCCTGTTTTTGAATTATTCTTATTGTTGTTTAAGCATTACATTTCAAATAATTTTATTGTTTTTTTTTTGTTTTTTTTTTTTTTTTTTTTTTTGTTTTTGTTTTGTTTTTTTGTTTCCCCTGCCGATGTAGAGTTTTCTTTCGTGCTGGTTATGGTCCCTGGAATGTCGTGTGCCTTATGTCTTGTTGTATGTTTGTTATTATTATGCTATTTACCACCGTTTCCTAAGTTGTTTTGATTTCGTTACAAAACTAGGAAAGAAAAAAAAAAAAAAAAGCCTTTGTGATTAAGTTGTCTGATTGTCTTGTATTATGTACATTGTGAACGAATTTTGGTTGACTCAATCTGTGTTGACAGGTAGGAGTGTTGAGTATCCATTCTTGTTCTTTTCACGCCCTTCTCGTCTTCTCTTCTTCTTTCTGGTCTTTCTTCTTTCTTCTATTCTTTTCTTCTTCTTCTTCCTTCGTCGTCGCTCGTCTCCCCGTCCTTTTTCTCTCTTCTTCTTCTTATTCTTCTTCTTTCTTTTTTTTTCTCTTCCTTTTCTTCTTCTCTTCTTCTTTACCCTCCTCCTACCTCCTCCTCCTATTCTACTTTCTTGTCTGTCCTAGTCGTATTTCATTACCCACCCCTTATCTTTCTTAGCCGATCCTCGTCCTTCGTTCCTCTCTTGATTCCTCTCCTCCTTTTCTTGTCATCATCTTCCTCCTCCCGCTCATCATTTCATTTAATTCATTTCCCTTTTCATCTTCGTCGTCTTCATCGTCGTCATTTTTTTTTTTTTTTGTCTTCCTTTCTTCCTGGTACTTGTTCCTCTTTATCCTTATTCCCCTTTTTTTTTTTTTTCTTCACACCCCTCCCCCACCATCCTTGTTTTTAACTTCTTTATTTCAAGATGGTCACAGTCTTAGTCATCCTATCTTTACTGATTCCAACTTTTTTTTTTTTAATGCTTTCATGTTAATAAAGAGCATTCAATTACATTCAAAGGAAATGATAAGAAACCATTTACAGAGAACCACACGCATGTTGTGAGAGCAATTTGTTGTCGACCACCACTATTAACCAGTGACTCTGAGAGGGGTTATGGTTTATGGTATTGTGAATAGAGGGCGAGGGCGATTGGCATGTGGGGACACCGGTGTGGCAAAAGGTGCAAGTTCTTAGTCTGTGTTTGCTATGCTTGCGTTGCGCGTTTGGCTTGCTTGATTGTTACTTCCCTTTCTTTCTTTCGTCCATTTCGTTTTTAGATATCTATCTTTGTGTTTTGCCATACCTGCCCATCTTGTTCTCGGTTCCCATTGAAATCCACGTATCATGAGTTGAATATAAGTTGAAGAGGATTTAAAAGGAACAACAGGTCGGCATCCTCGTTGCCAACCTACACCTTTGGTCCGTCATACTATGATTCGCCCATAGTCATGTTCTATGCAGACCAGAGAGTGGAAGACCAGATGTCTCTCTTTGGGGGGACCGAAACAAGATCGGTTGGGTGCGTTGATCGGAAAGCTGTGGGGGTGAGACCGAAGTCTTCTGGTAAGCCCGGAGTTGTTAGGGGAAACATCACTTATCTCTCTATAGGACTCTCTCTTCTCCTGAAGCTCTCAGGGGGGTCTCTGAACAGAAGATCCTCTCTCTCTATCTCTCTCTCTCTCTATCACGCGTCACGCACATCGAGATCAAACGACACACAAACAACACCACAGTCACGCAACAAGAAAAACCACACACCACAAACACACACACACACCCACACGCAGGAACAGGATAGAGAGGGGGAGAGGAGAGAGATCTGAGGGAGACGCAGGGAGAGAGAGGAGAAGAGGAGGGAGAGGAGGAGGAGAGAGATGAGGACTGACAGAGAGGGAGAGAGGAAAGAATGAGAGAGAAGAAGGGGTGAAGAAGGCAAAATATTCAATATTTTTTTAAAGCTTTCCTTATTTTGCTCATCTCTCATCCTAATATACTTCCTCCCTCTCCTCCTCCTCTCCTCGTTCTCGTCATCTTTCTTCTTCTTCTTCCTCTCGTCTGATTCTTCTTGTCATTGATTCTTCTTCTTCTTATGCTTCTTTTCTTGGTGGTTTTTGGTCCGTCGTATTTCCTTCGTCATGCTTTTATTTTACCGTCTCATTCCTCGGGCTTCTTCTCTTGCTTTTGTTCTTGTTATTTTGTTTTATGTCATCGTCTACGTGTTTTTTTTGTCTCTCTCTCTCGTACGGTCTTAGTCTTGCTCTTTTTTTTTTTGGTCTGTTTTCCTTTCCACCATCGTTATCCCTCGGCGATTCTTTTTATTTTTTCTCTGTTTTCTCGTGCGTTATGTGTTACAGATCTTCCAGCATGATTTCATGGTCTATTCTTGTTGCTTTTTAATTAGTGAGTGCTCGTTGGTGGTTTGTTTTGTTGTCATAAGCATGTCGGAGTAGCAATTATCCCGTCCTGTGGTGTATTTCCTTGTAGTTCTTTTTGGCTTATTATTTTCGCTTGTTGGGGAGGAGAGGGGATTCCCCTAGCTTACTCTTTAGCCCAATCCCCCTTCCACATCTAGACAGACCTTTTTTTGTCTCTGATATTCCCGTTCAATACCAAGAGCCCGAGAGGTATAATCAGCGAAGGTCGGAAAGGGGAAGTGGAGTGGCAAAGGTGTATCAAATAATTGCTATCAAGGTCCGTAACCAATGGCCCGACTTTTTGGGAGAAGAGTCGGGGAGTAGCGGCGGAGAACGTTTCCGGGGAGAGAGAAGTGTCACTGGTTAATTGCCACTAAAACTGACAATGTGGTTTCCGTGATGTAAGAGGGGAAGGACGCTGGAATATAAAATGAGCGAGTATGGGCCTGGGCTTGTTGATGGGTGACATTGTTACAGAGATGATGCGTTTGGGGTTTAGGTTCTGATGAAGAAAAATGTGTATCATGCTCATGCTCTCTAATTGGGAAACAGAATCCAATTAAGGGCGATGTATGATCTGAAAACGAAAAGGGCGGGGTGACCCGCTTATTAGTAGTCCGAGATACCCCACCCCCCCACCTCTCAACTATCCCATTCCCCTTTACAACATAGAGAAATATACAGGGGGGGGGGATTTGGCGGATTAGTTGAGCGAGGGAAGATCTCCTCTAATTCCTAACGTTTACTTTTTCTTGTGCTTTTCCTAGCCCCGGGGGGGAAACAGGACAATTTTTTCGAGGAGGCGGAGGAAGGGTCTTCGGGCTTCTTTTTTCTTTTCCCTTCTTTTCGGAGGAGGTCTTCTTCGGGGATTCAGGAGGGAGGATTCTATTTCGGAGTCCGGAGCAGACATGACAAGAAGGCTCCTCTGCTCCCAGGGAGGAGAGGCGTCGGCGGCGGAGGGGAGGAAGCTTCAAAGAGAGTCTTCTTCTTCGGAGGCTTCCTCTTCTTTTCTTCTTTTTCGGGAGGAGGAGGCAGGGTTTCGGATTCTTTCCTTATTCGGCTTCGGCGTCTTCTTCTTCTTGCGGAAGGAGCGCTAGAAGAACGCTCCTCCTCCTCCTCCTCACACTCCTCATTCTAATTCCTTCTTCTTCTCTTTATTATTATTCTTCTTCTTCTTCTTTTCTTATTCTTCCTCCCTCCTCATTCCTCCTCCCCTTCTTTTCCTTCTTTACTTCTTCTTCTTCTTCTTCGTTTCTTCTTGAACCCACCATATTCCAAAAACGAAACTTATGTCCAGGGGGTTTATTCTGGTGTAGAAGAGTGTTTGCCGTAATGTTCTCTTATATGGAAAGGAAATTCCGAGGAAGATCTGAAAACGTAGGAAAGACAGACCAGTGTGCTTGTCTGCAGCTCTCTTTTTTTCGTTCTGGTCTTCTTGTTTCATTCATCGTTTATTCTTCCTCAACTTCTTCGTCTTTTGTTTCACCTTCTGGACCGAGGGCTGTCTTAACTTAGCGCGTCCTTCTCTCTCTTCGCTCCCTCTCTC
>JADBJO010001719.1:382500-386215 GCA_016801955.1 Conus betulinus | reverse complement strand
GTCATTTCGCCGTAGTGCAGTTATTGTTATTTTGTTTTAGTATCCTTCAGTATTGTTATGCATTCCTTTGCATTGTTAGTGTATTGCATTGCATTTTTTGTATTCCCAGTTCTTATAGAACAAGGAGTATTTTACAATGGAAACGAAGAAATGCTGTCTGTCTGTCTGTCTGTCTATGGTCAAAAAATGTGTTCCACTTGCTCCAGAAAAAATTTCTGGCCAGTCATTCTGAAAATTTGTAGGTCTGTTCATTATGGGCCATGGATGATGCCCGATGTTTTATTTTACCAGAAAAGCCATTACTAATGGCTATAACAGCCCAAGACAGTTTTTCTTCTTTATGGGATATCTCAGAAAGTACTTCACCAATTTCTTACCTCAGTGACGAAATACATTATGAGGCATGTTTGATTGTGACGGGGTTTTTTTTTTTTATTATGATGCAAGTTTGATTTTGACTTTTTTGACACACGTATTCAAGATAGATCTAAACTGGGAGTACGTTTTATATGCTTTGCATCTTGTTTACATCATATTTCATTTCATTGAATAGTAGTGTATTGCCTTGCCCAGCATTGCATCACATGGCATCAAACTGTACTATACTGTATTGCATTGTGAAGTACTGTATTTCAGGTAATGTATTGCATTGTATAGTGCTGTTCTATTGTTCTGTGCTGTTCTGTATCGTATTGTATTGTTCTGTGGTCAGTTACCTTTCATTATGTTGCATTGTTGTGGGGTATATTGTATTTCACTTATTGCATTGTATTGTATTGCATTGTATTTTTATTGTGTTACAATAAATTGTATTGCATTGTATTGCACTACATTAAATTGTTTTCTGTTTAGTTTGGTTTGGTTTTATTTTGTTTTGTAACGTACATCACCATCATTATCACATCATATTTCTTTGCCTCAAATTGAGGTTGATTTTCCCAGAGAGAAAACCTTCGCCATGATGCAGGACGACCGCACTTTTTTTTTTTTTTTTCTTAACATTCTGCCTGTGTACGTTTTTTGTTTTCCTACCAACATGAATTTTCTGCAGAACTGTGCATGATTTGTATTCATGGTCGTTGCAGGGAGCTTCCCCACGGACTTTTCCATCCTGGCCACCATAAAGCCCAACAAAGGAGCGAAGGGAAAAATACTGTCCATCTACGGCGAGGAGAGTGCCAACGAGTTGCTTGCCTTGAAAGTCGGCAGAAATTCACAGCTTGTACTCAAAGACGCCAATGAATTGCCCGCTGACCCTATCCCTCTGGGTCTTGACCTTTCTGACGGAAAGTGAGTGAACTTGGTCATGACAGTGATGATGATAATGACGATGATGGTGGTGATGGACAGCAGTAATAATAATAATAATAATGATAATAATAATAACATGGCATTTATGCAGTGCCTTGCCAAAAAAGGACCTAGGCGCTGACAATCCATACTCGCGTGTATGCAACAGGCTGCCTGCCTAGGTAGTGACGACTGAAGAGCTGCCTGCTGGCACTTCATTCAGTCATTTCCCGTGTCATCCAGTCAATATTATTCTCTCCGTTTACTTATTTACTTCACTCTTTCAATTTCTGTAACATGTCTTCATGCCAACGACCAAACTGGCCTTCTCTTCCAAGAGTTGATGATGGGATTTTACATGTGTGCAAGATGTCATGCGTGCGTTGACAAACAGAACCTCAGTTTATAGTCTCAGACAGAGGACTGTTTGGGAGACGGAGTTACAACCAATTGAAGTCTCAGGGGAAAAATCCCCCTGTACTGTAACAGCCTGGTGGAATTTTGAACCCCAAACCCCAGGATCTCAAAGATTACGATTCCGGTGCTCTACCAACTGAGCAGTGATGAACATACCAGATTTTTTTTTTTATTGTAAAGTAATTGTTTTCATAAGAAGATGATAACGACATTGTTTTTATAATGATGTAATAATGGTAGATGTGATAATTGTTTTCATAAGATGATGATAATCATAGATTGTTTATGTAGTGATGTAATAGTGATAGATATGATAATTATGTCTACATGATGCTTGTTATGGCTTAAAGATTATTCATGACAATAGGTGTAGTTTTTGCCAATGTGAAAATATTGATCAAACTAGATCTACACATCCAAAGAAGAGTGTTGAGGTAAATCCCTTGACATTACTACTTTGTGGAAAAGCACGCATACACACACACAAACACACACACACACACACACACACACACACACACACACACACACACACACACACACACACACACACGCATACACACACACATGCAAGCACACACAGATGCACACACACACACACACACACACACACACACACACACACACACACACACACACACACACACACACTACACACACATGTACACACATACACACACAAGCACGCACGCACACACACACACGCACGCACACACACACACACATGTGCACACACATACACATGCACAAAACGCGCGCACACACATATGCACATATGTGCACACATACAACCAGACGCGTGCGCACACACATGCACATACACGTACACATACGCACACATACACACACACACACACACACACACACACACACTCTCTGACAGACTGCTCAGACTCGTGCTCTCCACCCACTCCCTCCACAACCCCCCCCACACAAGCGTTGAGTGTGTTGTCGTCAGTTGACTGTCAATCCAGAGATGACAGTCATGCAGTCTTTAATGATGATGTGTGTGCGTCACCCGAGTGGGAAGGCCATTTAGGTGGAGAAGCTGGATTTTGAACTCCACCCTCTCATCATAGGAACACCCAACAACAGTGGCACCAGAAGAACGTTCATCTGGTGACTTTCGTCATTACAGTGGATGGTCGTCATGCTTTTGTTTACATCCTCCCCGGCGTGTATCAGCACAAGAGTTTTCTTATGTTAATTGTTGTTTATGTTATGAACTATGAACAAATTTAAAAGGAAAATCACTACATTGCCAGTCAGAAGAAACAAGCAAATTACAAAGACATGTTTGCTTCTTTTTTGTGTGTTTGTTTCGTTTGGCGGCAGAGTTATCTTTCTTTTTAAGTTTGTTTCAGTTTCCGCCTGCAGTCACCTCACTTTGAAACAAGCCATGAACAAGTGATGTCCTTGCCAGTTGAACCCTTCCCCCCCCCCCCCCCCCCCCACCCCCCCCCCCCCCCCATCTAAATGTTCTCCCTTTCAAACAACAGTCAAATGCAGGGTACAGTGACGATGAAGCTGCTACGGTTAATGACTGATTGGGATATCACTTTGAGCAGTGCACTATAGTATTTGTGTTTGTGGGGTTGTTTCTCTCTAGTTCTTTGCCGATGTAATGTTTTTCATTGCACAGCATGGTAAACCAGGTAAATCGTTGCTTGCAGTCCATGTGCACAGTAAAAATAACAAATCTGCAACTCAACAGGTCTTGTTCCAGGAGTCTAGCAGGAGTTATCTCCCATTTTTACCTTGTTGGCTGTGGACAGGTTACAGTTGCAACGTTGCACTTCTGTGCCCATCTCAATGCTGAGCTTTAACGAGCCAGAGCAACCAGCCACAGGACTGCTAAGCTGGGATGTTGAGGTTGCTGGACATTTTTTTTTGCTTTTTCATGTTGCCTGACCAGTTGATTAGAACATGTCTGGCTGTTAAAAAATACTGGTGTGTGCAAAAACCTGTGTGTGCAAAGCAAACACGAGACAGGTCTTGCATAACTCAC
>JADBJO010001719.1:370000-377500 GCA_016801955.1 Conus betulinus | reverse complement strand
AACCCTGATCCAGGACTTCAGAGTTAACCAGGTGACATACCAAAGCGGTCAGCTTCGCGGATCCCAATTTGTGACGTCATGGGTTCGATTTCTTTTACAGCCATGTATTTGTGGGATTTGTCTGCCCTTACCAGCTCTGACCAGAGCTGAGTTTTCTGTGGGCTCAACTGGGAGACTGGGACCACACAGTTGGGTTTCATACACTTAATGAATGTTTCTTTGAGAGTGTTGCTCAAATTTCTGACCAACACAGCAGGTGTCTGTATTTCTCAGGCCTGGTCAATGCAAGGCTATATTTTGAAATCAAGCGTAGAGTACAGCCCTTTTAAGCAGTCTCAGATCAGAATGGAAATCCTTAGCATCACCCTCATCCTAACTGAATGCCCCCCCCCCCCCCCTCCCCCCCCAAATCAAGTTCTGTGGCCCTTCATGTACGTTTTCAGATTCTTCAGTTTTTCTCATACTTTTTGCAAAATCAAGAAATATTAAAGGTTTCACCAGAGGAGGATTCAAAATGGCGCCAAGATTTATTGTGCAAAATACCAGTGTAGTGAAAAGATGGACTTTTTGGTCCGATACAATTGTAACAAATAAGTACATTCATTTTGTGACTTCAGTGAGGTATATATAATAATGTAGGTTCTGAGGCATTCGCATTTTTAAGAGCCTAAACAAGACAATCGAGACTCATCAATCAAGGGAGGAAAGGGGGAAGGTAACTCTCGAATGAAACATTTCATCTACTATGGGTAACCAAGAAATTTGTACACTTTAAGCACCTAGCTACGATGTTATGAAAGGTACTCAGAATAAGGTGTCAGCTGTTTTATTTTGTACATTTCATTCCAAACAAGTGGTTTTCATGATGCCCATTCATCCCAAAACCATGTAGACCAGAGGCACACAGAATGATCAAGGAAAGGTCTGTGTGATTCTGTCTACATATGCACTATGTGAACAGGTACTGCATGCAGTGCTATAATAAAGCTGTGTGCACATAAGTTTTTCACCAAGTTACTTTCCTTTTTTTAGTTATTTAGGTATTCATTCATATTTCATTTTTGTTTTGTTTTTTGATTTTACGGCTTATTTGTTCCCACATCACTAAAGATATTTCTTATTATTTCATTCTTAACATGAGTTCCTAATCAGCATGTGTATTACAGACTGCTGGTGACATGTTTTCATGTGTGTGATGAATCTTCCTTTTTCTTGTTTACTCCAGTCACAGTATGCATATTACATTTTTACACTTCTTTGAGAGTTAACAATAGAAGGATGAATATCTTCGAAATGCAACAGAAGTGTTAGAAAATATGGTTTAAATTGTGCACACATGACTGATAGACAGAAAATCGATGTATGCCAGTAGTATGGATGCCTTTATTACAATTGTAGATGACTAAGTTTTCAGTTGGGAAAAAAAAAAATCTTTGAACAAATTTGACCCATGCTAATCATCTGTTCATTGGAAATAATCATGTACAGTTTTTGTGGCAATGATTTGTTCGTTCTCTAGTTAAATATTTACATTAAAAATGTTGTGGTAATGATGCTGTATCCATCTCGTCATAGAATTTGTCAGTATGAGGTTGACGTTTATTATTCTAGTGCTTCAGTGAAAAGATTGAAATAAATTAACTGTGGCAAAGACATGTTTTACTCTTGTTACAGTAGCTTTTTATGTTTTTGAGAAAAAAAAAAACACCCAAATATCTCTTGTATCACATTATAGATTTTAACAGTTAACCAACTGGAATATTTCAAAAGATCAGTTGCCATGAGTTTGAAATTTAGTACCAGTCAGACAATTTTATATTGCAAGTGGTCATTTTGAAACATTTTGGGGAGTAGCTGATCTTTTTCGATGATGGAATCACTTACAGATTTCAGTCTGAGCATGACTGACCTATGCGTGAAGCTGATTTCTTTTCTCCATTGAAATTCATTAAGACTGCATACACTCAGATTTTACCATTCATAGAAAGTTATGGGAGGGGAGGGGCGGAGGGGGGGGGGGGGGGGGGGGGGGAGAGGAGAGAGCAACAACAAATCGTGCTCAGTGGAGTATATTTAATGAAGAGATGTTGGGCAGTGTTAACAAGATTTGTAAGTGGTATTATTGATGCTTTCCAAGCACTTGAGTGATCTTAGGGATGGTATAGCAGTGAAGACCAGGCATTATGCTCTTTATAAATGGTATCACTGATGAATTCCAAACACTAAGCTCCGTGTAAATGGTATTAGCAATAAATTCCAAGAACTAGGCTCTTCATACGTGGTATCAGTGATGAATTCTGAAACTGAGCTCTGTGTAAATGGTATTAGCAATAAATTCCAAGAACTAGGCTCTTCATACGTGGTATCAGTGATGAATTCCAAGCATCATGCTTCTTATAAGTGATGTTGGTGATAAATTCTAAGAACTATGCTCCTTGTCAGTGGTATTAATGATGAATTCCCAGCATTACGCTCCTTCTAGATAGTGTTGGTGAATTCCAAGCTTCCTGCTTCTTATAAGTGCTCATAGTGATAAATTCCCTGCATTGTGCACCTCATAATGGTATCTGTGATGAATTCTAAATCTGTGCTCAGTATGAGTGTTATTAGCGATGGAGTCCAAGAACTAGGCTAATTATGACAGGTATTGGCGATGAACTTCTGACACTCTCATTGAAATGGTGACCTGGGTTCACAGGGTGGCGCAGGAGGAAGCAGAAGGCTGCAGTATGGATCTGCAGGGAGGTCGGATGTCACCTACCGATTTGTAAGTGATGTTTGCACACACCAAAAGATGCTTGCATGCTGATCTGTGATAAGAAATGTCTGCCACCCATGGAAGTGACAATACCGTAGAATTATAGAACGTGGTATGTCTCCATTTGATGCCAAGGGAGCACAGAGGCAGTCGGCCGTGCCTCCCTGATGAGTCCGATCCAGCGGACGACAGGTCTCGGAACAGGTGAAATGAATGGTTCTGTACCGTCTTCAGGATGGCTTCCAGTGGTCCCCATATGTTGCTAGTGAAGGGTTTTATATTTGTGATGTATTTCCATGATTTTTCATTCTCATTTTCTTTCTTTTGTATTTTTTCATACTCATTTTCTTTCTTTTGTATTTTTCATTTTCATTTTCTCTCTTTGTATTTTTCGTTCTCATTTTCTTTCTGTTGTATTTTTCATTTTCATTTTCTTTCTTTTATATTTTTCATACTCATTTTCTTTCTTTTACTTTTTTCAATTTCATTTTCTTTCTTTTCTATTTTTCATTCTCATTTTCTTTCTGTTGTATTTTTCAATTTTATTTTTTTTCTTTTCTATTTTTCATTCTCATTTTCTTTCTTTTACATTTTTCACTCTCATTTTTTTCTCTTCTGTTTTTCACTCTCATTTTCTTTCTTTTGCCCATCCACCTCTCCCCCTCACCTTTTTTTTAAAAAGTCTTTGGCAAGTCATTAATGTAATGATGGAAGAATTGTCAGCCTGCACTTGTTTTCCCCCCCTTCAAAAGAATTCAAGAAATGTTTGTCAGTGTTGTGGAGTCCTTATTCTGAAGGAGTCCTAAGTGCTGTACATTTGAAAAGACCAAAGTGAGGCAGTACAATATACTTTGGTGAGGACACTTAACCATGAAAGAGTTAGATGTCTTAACATGGATAAGCCAGAAAATATGCCAGACTTGCAGACCAGGTCTCTGTCACATCATTATTGATGTGTGTGTGACCTGGGCACTGTCTCTGTCTGACCTGTTGGTGTTCTATGTTGACAATGGTTCAGTTGCTGTCACGTCCCACTGGTACCATGTCATCTTTGATTTGTGTGTGACGTCAGTATTTCCTCTGTCTGATCTTCTGATGTACTATGTTTACAAGGAGCCCACTGGTGTCATGTTATCTTTTGGTTTGTGTACGACATCATCCAGCTCTGGTGGTCACAAGGCACAAACAGTTTTATGCCGGCTGCACACTGGCCATTCATTTTCACTGATTTATAGCTGTTACACAGTAAAGAAGCTCCTTGTTACGCTCCATGTGAACGTTTCAACGTTAGACACGTTCTAATTGAAGGCAGGGAGCGACATGTCAGACATAAATGCTTTACGGCAAGCTCAGTGAAGACCTTGTTCCGGAATGTCCCCTGGGTTTGATTTTTGAGTTGTTGAAAGATATCAATCAATGTTTTTAAGCTGATTTGATGTTAAACTTGAGAATGACAAACTATTTTTTTGTGTGGGTCTTTTGATGTCCAGAAATAACTGTTATTGAGTTTTAACTTTGCATTTTAATTCTCTCACTTTGTTCTCTTTTTTTTTATAGTGTTACAGCCCTGATATGGTTATTTGTGGTCAGCATGGTTTAAAGCGACATGATTTGATTTGATTTATTGGTGATATATGTTGACAAGAGTTCTACGCTTGTGTCACCTCAATCTTTGATTTGTGTGTGACATTAGTATTTTGTGACGCTGACCTTTGGTGTTTTGTGTTGACAATGGTTCTCTTGGTGTCACGTATTCTTTGATTTGTATGTGTGTGACATCAGTACTGTCTCTGTCTGACCTGAGCTGTGTTCTTCGTTGACAAGAGTTCTGTGTTGGTGTACCATCATCTTTGATTTGTATGTGTGCGACGTCAGTGCTTTCTCTGTCTGACCTGTTTGGCGTTGTTTGTTTTCAAGGGTCCCCCTGGTGCCACAGGCACACGCGGCATCCCCGGCCCAGAGGGCTCCAAAGGAGAAGATGTGAGTGGAGGGGAACGGTGGGCTTGCTTGGTTACCAACTGGGTTTGATCTTATACTGTTGGCTTTAGTCCCTTCACATTCCGTGGTGCTGAGCTGTATGGTACTGTGTTGCATTGTAACCAATGGGACTGTATTGCCAGCTTTCATGTGTTTCATGTTCATGTAGATAAAGTGTGTCTGTGTAGTGCCTTGGGTTGATTGTCTGTGCTGTTGTCTTTTTAATGTTTTTGCCTTTCCACTGCGAGTAATAGTAAGACAACAACAGAAATGCTGTCTGTGGATTTGGGAGTGTAGAACCAGCATGGTTCGTGCATAATTGTGGGGGTGGGAGGGGGTGTTCATGATTTACTTATGTGTGTTAGTGATAGTTCATCAGTTGTGTTATTGAATATTGATTTGATGTGGTTTGAGCAAACTGACAGCTAACGCAGAAAAAGAAGAAAAAGAAGTGGTGAGAGAAGCGAAGTCAGTGGGTACATCTATATGTGATTTCTTATGGATTGTTTGAGTAGGAAACAAAATTTGTACACTCGTGTTGTTGAATTGAAAATATTTGATAAGAGTGTGCCTAGAGAGATCTGGAATGAATTTGTGTACAACATGACATGAAATAATGTGTTCAGTCTTAATGTGTTGTCCACAGATGCAAAAGACATTTTTTTGTGTTTTGTTTTGGTATCATATTCCATCTAAACACCACAGAAATGATATTTTTGTTTAGACGAAAACCTTGTTATAGCAATCTTAATTTTGCAGGGACCGACCAAGTTACTGACTAGCAGAATGATTAATCAGTTCATTGGCTGATCAGTTGATTTAAAGACTGATGTTTTTATTCACTGATTCATGTTGATTCTTTTTCATGCGCTCCTGTTTTGGAGGAAGAGAGTAATGAAACAAATCACTATGTGCAGGGACCTCCAGCCGTGATGGTATCCCTGGAACCAATGGACTACCTGGTCCCCCCGGTCACGTCTTTGTTATACCTGTAAGTCACAGGAGGAGGGGGGGGGGGGGGGGAGCATTTGTTTTCCTCATCACTGTTGTTTTTTTTTTGTTATTATTCTCTTCTTTCTCTGCTGTGTTGTTTTCTTCATCACTATTGTTTTTACTACTATTACCTTCTTCTCCTTTGTATCCAGAATCAGGGAACTGCCTGGACCTTGTGATCCAAGTGTTTGACACTTCTTTATGTAGACTTTTTGTTTCAGTGACATTTTCTGCTTAGAGCATGATATTTTTTTCAAGTGCTTGTCATTCCTTTAAGCTGCTTTTTTTTTGTCAATTGTTTGTCACATTTTTAAGTAACATATCAGTTGCTGCTCTGCCTTGTAAGTAGCTTGCAGCTTTTATTCAGGTGCTTGTCATTCCTTCAAGTTTGCAGGTTTTCAAATGTGTGGGAGCCTGTGCCACAAGGGCACTGGTCAGTATGAGAGACTTTGAGATGCGAGAGATGGGAGAGGAGCTGGCAGTGTCCTGTTCACAGCCTGAAGATGGTGACTTGAGCTGCTCCGTCAAGTTGGTGGATGCTGACGTCTTCAGTCCCAACTGTGGAGTATAGTTACTGGATAGTGTTAACGAGCTTCTGTTCAAGTTTTAATGTCTTGGTTGTGGCCCATAGTGCCTCCAGCCAGACCCTGTCCAACACTTTGTTGAGGTCTGTGAAGACCTGGTTGAACTCCCTTCTGCGAAGGGTACGTAGGTTGAAACTCTGTTCAGTGGTACTTCTGCCTTTGTAGAATTCAGCCTGTTTTTCTGCAGTGATGGTGTCTGCTTGCGGCTGCAGTCTGTTCAGAATGATGTTGAGCATCACTTTGCTGGCATGGGTGATCAAGCTTGTAGTGTGATCGTTCCAGCAGTGTTGGAAGATTTCTTTTCTTGTGAAGGGCGGCGATTATGGTTGAGACCGTGGCATGGGCCACTCCTCAGTGAACCTGAATGTGTTGCAGATTGCTGTCAGGACATCAGTTATGAATTCTCCTCTGCTACCAGTAATCATGTAAACCCAGGACATATCACTTATGAGTTCCTCCTCTGCTACTTGTAATCATGTAAACCCAGGACATATCACTTATGAGTTCTCCTCTGCTACTTGTAATCATGTAGACCCAGGATGTATCAATTACAACTTCTCCTCTGCTGCTAGTAATCATGTAAACCCAGGATGTATCAATTACGACTTCTCCTCTCCTACCAGTAATCATGTAAACCCAGGATGTATCAGTTATGACTTCTCCTCTCCTACCAGTAATCATGTAAACCCAGGATGTATCAATTACAACTTCTATCCTACCTAGTAATCATGTAAACCCAGGATGTATTAATTACGACTTCTCCTCTCCTACCAGTAATCATGTAAACCCAGGATGTATCAATTACGACTTCTCCTCTCTACCAGTAATCATGTAAACCCAGGATGTATCAATTACGACTTCTCCTCTCCTACCAGTAATCATGTAAACTCAGGATGTATCAATTACAACTTCTCCTCTCCTACCAGTTATCATGTAAACCCAGGATGTATCAATTACAACTTCTCATCTCACTTCTCCTCTCCTACCAGTAATCATGTAAACCCAGGATGTATTAATTGTGACTTCTCCTCTCCTACCAGTAATCATGTAAACCCAGGATGTATCAGTTATGACTTTTCTGCTGCCAGTTATCATGTAAACCCAGTACTATCTGCCTCATGTGGTATGCGCCCTGCCAGGTTGATGGAAGGAGAATAGACAGAGATCGCACTGGATTGGTGGCAGCGT
>JADBJO010001719.1:360000-365000 GCA_016801955.1 Conus betulinus | reverse complement strand
TGAGTGAGTGAGTGAGTTTGTGTGTGTGTTTATGTGTTTGAGTGAGTTTGTGTGCGTGTGTGTGTGTGTGTGTGTGTGTGTGTGTGTGTGTGTGTGTGTGTGTATGGGTGCATGCATGTGTGTGTGTGTGTGTGTGTGTGTGTGTGTGTGCGCATGTGTGCGTGCATGTGCCGGTGTGTGTGTGTGTGTGTGTGTGTGTGTGTGTGTGTGAATGAGTTCATGTGTGCGTGTGTATGTGTGTGTGTGCATGTGTGCGCAAGCAGTATGTAACTGTACTACTAAACAGCACTGTAATGTTTATTCTCAAGCAGAAGCAGGTTTGTTTTCCAAACATTTCTGTACCCTTGTGTGTGTGTGTGTGTGTGTGTGTGTGTGTGTGTGTTTTTCAGGGTCCCCCTGGTCCACCTGGTATGAAAGGTGACATTGGGAATACCGGTGAACAGGTACAGTTTTCTGCAAACACTTTCATCATGCTTGCTGCAAGCACACTGATAACTCCTTCAGATTTGGAACTGGATTGATCAAGCTGGGAACAAAATCTGGCATTGGGCAGACATGTTACAGTGAATAACAATGAAAATCCAGTAACAGCTTGGAATTTGTTCTCTCTTTTAGTTAAAAACAGAACATCATGTTTTTGTTTTGAATCATTCATCAGGGTTCCAATAGTGTGTGTGTCTCCCTATACAAAGTAAAAAGGAGGGCCCATTTTCGTACAAAAATCATATGTATTCTGAGAATAGAATGTGTTAAAAGTTATGTCATGAAAGTTTCAGTAATTGAATGTTGCCAACAGAGGAAAACCACAATTAAAAGAATTTCATTTGGGAGGCTGGATGGGGAGGGGGGGGGGGAAGAAGAACTTGTTAACACTTTGACCCTATTGTCTGAGCAGCTGTTCCTGCCAAGCAGGAGGGGGGGGTTGTTCTGCAAGAGCAGAAAAAGGATCTTTCCACTGAAATTCATCTTTCAAAAATTGTTCAACTGAGAGACAAACAAATTCACTTCATGATTACTATATAATCATTCAGCAACATGTTAAGTTTTTATGGAACATAAAATCTGTTCTGATGTTTGATGAGTAGACAAAGTCAGACACTATGATTTTTGTTTTTGTTTGTTGGTTGTTTTTTTTTTTTTTTCACATGGCTTTGTTTTTGCATCTTAGAAGCAGATATGTTTTTTAAGTCTGAAGACTTTCAGATTTTTGCTTGTTCTGGAACAATCACTTTTATTTTTAGTGTTCCAATCTTAAAACTATAGTGGTTGTATGTTTAAGAAGATACAGCCATGTTTGAGTGAGAGACACCCTTCACAAGATTTTGATTCATCTTTGTACACCTATCAGTGTTGAGATTGTGGCTGGTTTCTCAATCAGAATCATGCACTTGCCTTGGTAACATGGAGAAAAAAAGCAGCAGAAAAGCACCTAACAGATTGAATTATATGACAAAACTGATGTGAGAATCGGCAGGAAATTCTGTTGAGGTTACTTTTCTTCACTGTAGATTTCTGCATATATGTGAAATATGAAAACTTGTTTTTGATGAAGCAAGTCCAGGTGCCCATGTAAATGTTCAGGTATAAGTTTAGAGTGCTGTTATAAAGGAATACCCAAGAATTACTTGGGCTGAGGATTGACACATTTATTGCTATTAGATAAGATTAAGGAGATGCACGTTCAATATTATTACATCCAGAATGCATATATATAAACTTGATGAGAAAAGTAACAACAAAATGAATTGAATCGAATTAATTTTCAAAACCAGAGTATATTGAAACAATGAATGAGTGATATCAGGCGTTACCTGGGTATATTGAAAAATGAATGAGTGATGATATCAGGTGTTATCTGGGTATATTGAAAAAAAATGAATGAGAGATATCAGGTGGACACCTACATAGGGCAGTTTCTTTTTCAGTGTTTGCATCAAACATGTCAGCTCTTTACTCCATCACATCAAACATCTTTTTGTCATTTGTTCTTACCGCTCTCTGCATTTCCATTCCCCCATTCTGTGATCATATCCTGTTCATGCAGGGAGACATTGTCCTTTACTGTCAATGTCTGTGTCACTTTGACTTACCATTGCTGGGAGACATTGTCCTTTACTGTCAGTGTCTGTGTCACTTTGACTTACCATTGCTGGGAAGACTTTGTCCTTTACTGTCAGTGTCTGTGTCACTTTGACTTACCATTGCTGGGAAGACATTGTCCTTTACTGTCCTTTACTGTCAATGTCTTGTCCTTTACTCCTGACTGTCACTGTGTCACTCTGACTTACCATTGCTGGGAGAGATGTTGTCCTTTACTGTCAATGTCTGTATCGCTTTGACTTACCATTGCTGGGAGACATTGTCCTTTACTGTCAGTGTCTGTGTCAATTTGACTTACTATTGCTGGGAGACATTGTCCTTTACTGTCAGTGTCTGTGTCACTTTGACTTACCATTGGTGGGAGACATTGTCCTTTACTGTCAATGTCTGTGTCACTTTGACTTACCATTGCTGGGAGACATTGTTCTTTACTGTCAATGTCTGTATCGCTTTTGACTTACCATTGCTGGGAGACATTGTCCTTTACTGTCAATGTCTGTGTCAATTTGACTTACTATTGTTGGGAGACATTGTTCTTTACTGTCAGTGTCTGTATCGCTTTGACTTACCATTGCTGGGAGACATTGTCCTTTACTGTCAATGTCTGTGTCACTTTGACTTACTATTGCTGGGAGACATTGTCCTTTACTGTCAATGTCTGTATCGCTTTGACTTACCATTGCTGGGAGACATTGTCCTTTACTGTCAATGTCTGTGTCACTTTGACTTCCCATTGGAGGGAGGCATTGTCCTGTACTGTCAATGTCTGTGTCACTTTGTCTTACCATTGTTGTAATGAAGGCCTTCACAACACTTTTTTCATCATGAAAAATATCACTATGTTGTTATATCTGACAACAGCAACCAAAAAAAAAAAAAAAAAAAATAATGAAAACAAGAACTCCAAGTTATATTAAAGTAGAATAGAATTTACCTGCCATATTTTTTTCAATCTTTTTGAGTTAATTCCCTTCTGTCTTTCTTCCCCTCCCGCTGTTTCCCAGTTGTATTTTAGGTTGCTTCAAATGTTTATATTTTATTGCTCATTCTGTCTGTCTTTCTTCTTATATTCTGTTCAATTCTACCTCCCTCCCTCTGCCACACTAATCAATTCTCCGTCCTCACACCTGTCCCCCCTCCCCACACCTTCATAAGTCCCCCCCCCTCCTCCCCCATTCTTTTTTTCTGTTCTTGTTTAACCATGACATTCAATTCAACTTTTAAAATTGTAATTTTAATAAAGAACCTAGTTACCTTGATGTGAGGTGGAACATTTACACAATTCCTTACTTCCTGAGCACACGAAACGGTCATCTACTAACCATGGGTAGATCCTACAGCTGGGAGAGTAAGGCCTGAAATAGTGAGTTGTTTTTAAAAAAATTGACTGATTGGTATTAATGTCATTTTCAGGGCCCTATGGGGACCAATGGTTTGCCTGGACCTGCTGGACCCATTGGGAAAAGGGTGAGTCACTCTCTCTCTCTCTCTGTCTCTGTCTGTCTGTCTCTCTTTGTATCTCTCTCTCTCTCTCTCTCTCTCTCTCTCTGTGTCTCTGTCTGTCTGTCTGTCTGTCTGTTTCTCTCTGTATCTCTCTCTCTATGTCTGTCTCTCTCTGTCTGTCTGTCTGTCTGTCTGTCTCTCTCTCTCTCTCTCTGTATCTCTCTCTCTCTCTCTCTCTCTCTCTCTCTCTCTCTCTCTCTCTCTCTCTCTCATAGCTTGCACTCTGTCTCTTATCTCTCTCTCTCTCTCTTTCTTTGTCACACAGACAAGGACTTAATTCATAATTTTGTTATTCAGGGCCGTACAGGTAATGACGGAGAAAGAGGACTGCAAGGACCACCTGGTGACAAGGTGAATTCATTGGCTGATCCCCTCTCTCTGTCTCTGTCTCTGTCTCTCTCACACACTCTGTCTCTCACTCACTCTCTCTCTCTCTCTCTCTCTCTCTCTCTCTCTCTCCCATTCCCTTCCTCTCTCTCCCACCCTATGTTAATATAAATTGGGATGTAACGTGAATACACATACATGTATGAATATATGAGTGACATGCCTGTGCATTTATACTAGTTTCAAACAGTGTAGACAAACTTGTTTCTTGATGCTAATGCAATGTGAATACTGGAATACTGCAACGAGTATGATGGGAATAAAGTAAGAATGGAACAAAAAGAAATTGAAATAATCTTTAGTAGAAATTACTGCACTTGCTTGACATAATGATAAAAAAAAAAACTTTTTCCAATCAGAACAGTTGTGAGAGAGCACTATACATGCTTGCTTTACTCAGCTACCATCATGACTGTTCCTTGGGGTGAGCCAGCACAGGCACGGTGCTCGGCTGATAACAGTGCAGTGTGGTACGCTGCCAGACTGCCCCATCTCGACCAGTCACAAAGGTCCACACTGGGGGCACACAGGGCAGACCCTCGGGGGCAAGCTAGGAGAGGGGGACTTTTGGGCAGTGGGGAATTTATGGTGACAGTGGCCTTACTGGGGGCTGGAACAGCTCATTTGGCAGAGTGCCAATCTTGGGGTCAGGGGTTCGAATCTACGCCAGGCTGTTTAAGTACATGGGGAGTGGGAGGGCAATGGGGGTGGGGGGGTGGGGAGGAGTCCCCTCGGTGTTAATGTGTTGGCTCTGACTCCTTTTTTTTCCTGAAAAGTTCTTCTAATGAGACTACAGTCAGAGGTTTCATGCATGTGTGAGCAGCACATGCATAACATTTTGCACACAATGAAAATCCTGTCATCGACTTTGGCTGTAAATATGATCGGCTTGCATACACTTAGCTTGCATCCTCCATGAAAAAGCAGAAAAAAGCAAAAAAAATGAATGACTTCTTTATTTTACTAAATCACACAGAAAACAAATTATAAATGCCAGCGGACAAACTTCA
>JADBJO010001719.1:322500-357500 GCA_016801955.1 Conus betulinus | reverse complement strand
AGGGGTTCAAAGCAGGAAAGTCTGAAAAGTGACACAACAGTATCAAACAAGAAACAACAATGAAAAGAAAAAGGATATTAGCAGCAACAAAGTTTTTTTTTTTCTTAATGTGTTTCTTTTGACATCTCAAAATTTGACCTTGTGCTGAATTCAATAAAACGGGACACACACTGCTTGTTTTTTAGTTCAGTTTTTTTTATTTTAACGTTAAGACAGAAAAAAAGCAGTTGTCTTGGTGCATGAAACAGACCAGCATGAGATAATCTGAGCTGTAAAAGTGAAATGGATTAACCCACACAGAGCTTAATTCAGCTTGAATGAAGGAAGCAGCCTTCGCTTTTACAGTCTGAACAGAATTCTCCCCTTCACTGTGGAGGGAAAGTGCACCCCAGTTTGTCAAGGAATAAATTGCCATATTTCACTTCTGCTACCGTCAGTTTGTTTTTTAAAACCTACACAGAGCATCACCCTCATTCAGTTTTCCTTGCCAACTTCTTCCAGATAGTCTCAAAATATTGTTCACCTTCCACTCAAATGAAAATTTATTATACAAAAAAGCAGTATGTAAACATCTGTGTGTACCCTCTACCTTGATATTGTCATGGTTAAATCAGTGCCAGATCTTCGTAGTTTGTTCTTCTCCGCTGATTTCTTAATCACATTAAGTTGTCGACTGGATCATTAAAGATCTCATTTGCAATATTCTAGGTTATGAAACATAGTAATATTCAACAAGAAGCATCGGCCATTTTGACATATGACAGTCCTGTAGCACAGAAGCGATGTGTTCACAAAGAATGAAATAAGTCCTTGAAAATGCGTACACATTCATCCCGTGCTCAAAGCCAGATGTAGCTTAAACAAGGGAGAATATTTTCTGCTTGCTTTAGAGTTCTTTCCCATCAACAGTGACCTTGGAAGCTGGCATGTGTACATTATGTTATTTCCAGGACATTTTCCAGATTGTAGGCATTTAGAGTGCAGTGGGGAAAATGTCTGGGCTGGGACAGTGACAGGTTTAGAGTGTAAGTAAACATATTTTTTTCTGTATAACATAAAAAATTCTTTTTTTTTCACACAGGGTGATCAAGGTGATCCTGGTCCGCCTGGTCCCCCCGGTGAAGTGGTAAGTGTTTGTCATTCCTGTCTGTTCTTTCGTTCAGACAACTTTAATAAAGTGTTTGTATTTCGATCCTAAGGTTGACCATTAAGAATTAACTATGAGTCACAAATCTGGATGATCTAGTTATGCAATCTCCATGATCATTTTCTTTATTCCTAACTTTAAAATCACAAATCTGGAATATCTAGTTATGCAATCTCCATGATCATTTTCTTTATTCCTAACTTTAAAGTCACAAAACTGGATTATCTAGTTATGCAATCTGCATGATCATTTTCTTTATTCCTAACTTTAAAGTCACAAATCTGGATTGTCTAATTATGCAATCTCTGTAACCATTGTCTTTAGTTCCTAATCAAGCTGTCTTTTAGTCTGTGATTGAAGATCATGGAGTTACACATGCATTTTCGATTCCAAGTTGGCAGAGAAAAAAAGGATCACTCAAAATATATTTTTAGAACTGTATAGGTTTACACAAAGGGGAAGTACCCATTAACCCTCTTCAGTATGCACTTATCTGAGCTTAGTTACCGAAAACCGTCGGCAAGGTAAGTAACTCCGTAATTTGAACATGGTTACCCAATTAAAAAATTAATTTAAAAGAGAGGAAAGGAAATAACGAAATGAAAATGATTTTAAAAATTCCTACGAATATATACGTTGCTATATCGTCGTAAGTTTGAAGAATGTCACATGAGCCATTTACTCGGGAAATAAAAAAAAAATCTTCTTCAGAACTTTCTTCCGAATTGTTGTTCATCATACCTGGAACTTCATCCCAGTCGAAATCTAGGTCACTCTAAGCTTTATTACCCAGCACTTTCACTAAGTCTTATGCCGTAAATCCTACAAAACGCAGTATCTCCATCACTAAATCTCATTATAGAACGGCAGAACTCAAGGTTAGCCACGGTGAAAAAAAACGGCATTTCGACCTCAAAACTTTAAAAATTCGAAACTCAAGAACCACGGCACGTATCAACTCGCGGTTTTTTTTGCAAACGGAAGTAAATGGCTACAGGAAGAAGGAAGTCACGTTCTCGCGAGACTTTCCTTTTCTACGAGAAACATGGCGGTGCCCATTGTTGCCACGTGTTTTACTGGGCGCTGGCGGGCGCTCAGCGTTTTGGCTGTGTGATTTCCGGCCGGGCGCTAGCAGGCGCTCGATGGTCAAGAGGGGTTAAGTTCTCTGTCATGGAAATCAGTTTTTGGTTAGTTGGTTACAATTTTTTCATTCATACTCTCAAATTGCTTGTAGATTTCATTTTGTTTTGGATATAATATACAATTTAGAAATAAAAATGTGAAATATTTTACACAAAAAGATTGCTAAATTGATTTTGTAGCCTGTACAAAAGTGTTTGCAAGTTTGATAGGTCTAATGCTTGGTCTTAGTCCAGTAACAGCAAACAGTATTTAGCAGGTTATCTGGTTATCAAGATGTTTCTCTCCCTTGAGAAAAACTCATTTCAAATTTCAGTTAAGTTTGTTATTTGTATTATGTTGCAAGACCCCAATCTGTGCAAACAAGATTGTTTCCCTGGGGTTCAGTAAAAATATTTTCTCCTAACCATTGCTAGACATGCAGGTCGGGGGTCATTGTGTAATGGATATGGTCTTTTCTGAGCCCATGTTTACAATCACTTTCACGTAAATTGCAAGCTGCCTTGTAGGGTGTTTAAAGCAATGTCTCACAATGTCTTTTGATGCTTAAGCATTTTCTTACAACAAATAGTTGTTGAGCATGTTAGCATGCCTGCTAGGTACTAAAATGTTGAAGAGATGGTAAGAATTTTGTTCGATTTACCACAGAATAATGAACCTAGTAATGCAGAATCATGGAAGGAAATGCAGGTTATGTTGCTGTTGATCAGTTGAGTTGTCAGTTTGGAATGATTTGAAGTGGGTGACGTTTTTCAGGGTCCACGTGGAATCATGGGTCCTCGAGGACGACCAGGCCCTGCTGGTGCTCCGGTGAGTGAGCTTGTACTGTGGAACTTGTGTTTGTGTGTGCACCTGTACAAGTGATTCTGTGTGTTTGTGTCTGTGTGTCTGTGCCTGTACCTGTGTCTGTATGGGCGTGTGTGTGGGTGTGTGCTTGCATGCATGTGATGTGTGTGTGAACGTGCGTGTGTGCATGCGTGCATGTGTGAATAGAATGTCTTTTTTAGTTAAATGGCTTCTAAATCTTGAAATACTACATCAAATGATTAAGATGAAAATGATGATGATTGTGTGTATGTGTGCATGCGTGCATGTGTGTGTGTGTACATCTGTGTGTATGTCTGTGTGTGTATTTGCAGTAGTTTTTGTTTGTATATTCATAAATTTTCATACTTTCAAATCTGAACCCGTGCTATCTGATGATATGTAATACACAATATTAGATGATGTTATGTGTCAGTGTGTGTTTGTATGTGAGTGGGGGTGGAGGGGAGGTGGAATTCACTTTAATGAGAAGGCAGTTCTGACGTAAACTCTTTTGATCGGTTGTGTGTGTACGTGTGTGTGTGTGTGTGTGTGTGTGTGTGTGTTTGCGTGTGTGCATGTGTGTTTTGTGTGTGTGTGTGTGTGTGTGTGTGTGTGTTTGCATGTGTGTTTTGTGTGTGTGTTTGTGTGTGTGTGTGTGTGTGTTTTGTATGTGTGTTTGTGTGTGTGTGTGTGTGTGTGTGTGTGTGTGTGTGTGATGCCTGTGTCTGTCTGTCTGTTCAGGGTCAACCTGGATCAGAAGGACCCGTTGGCCCCAAGGGAAAACATGGTAAGTCACAGTTTACCATACCCGTTGGTCCCAAGGGAAACATGGTAAGTCACAGTTTACCATACCCGTTGGTCCCAAGGGAACATGGTAAGTCACAGTTTACCATACCCGTTGGTCCCAAGGGAAACATGGTAAGTCACAGTTACGGTGCAGATTGAACTCCTACTCTTTGGTGATGCTTCAGTAGACATAGAATGCTGACTGGGGGTGAATAAAAAGAGCTGGTTATGATCTCTCATTGATTCACATCCAGAGGAAAAAGTCAATTTTGGCAATAATCTGGAAGTCTTATCTCTTGGCTGAAGAACAACCAGTTCAGTCTTCCTATGTCCCTCACAACAGTCCCGGAATAGAGATGTATCTTTCACCTTCAACAAAAAGCACATACACTCTCTCCTGGGGGGGCCGGAATAGCTCAGTTGGTAAAGCTCCAGACGCATGATCCTGGGGTTGTGGGTTCGAATTTCGGTACAGAGGGATTTTTCCCTCGGAGTTAACATTGGATCTGACTCCATTCCCCATACAGTCCTTCGAACGAGACTATAAACCGAGGTTCCGTGTGTGAACGCATGCACAACATCTTGCACACACATAAAATCCCATCACCAACTTTCGGAAGGAAAGGCCAGTTTGGCCATTGGTATAGATGATATGTTACACATAGCATGCACCGTCCCCAAAAATGGAGTATGGCTGCCTAAATGGCAAGATAAAAAAATGGTCATACACACATAACTCCACTGCCTGTCTATATAGGCAGTGTCCGCAGAGTATCAGCCTGCGTATGCAGAAAGAAAGAAAGACTCTCTCCTGAATAAAGAAAAAATCCTGATTGTTTATAGTCTATTAAAGCAAAATTCCAAGAATCAGTTGCATAGTGTTGCCAGTCAAATGACACCAAATATTCTGGAAAGTTTAAGAACCATGATGGAATATAGTAGCCAACTGAAATGCAAAGAACATTCCAGACACAGTTTGTTGATTGTTCTGAACACATTTTTTTCTTTTTTTTTACTTTCTGGAACAAGACTCCAAATCAAAGTCAAGGTCAGAGATCAAAGGTTAAGGTAATTTTATGACATAAGAGAAGGGAAGAAAGCAAAGAAGCGTGGGAAGCTTATCTTCATTGGTTGTGGTACAGTGATTGGTTATGGGCACACAGGGTCAGAGGTCGAATGTCAGTGTCATGATTCATTTTGAGAACATACCCTGTTTTGTGATTTCTTTTTTTTTTTTTTCTGTATCCTTCGATGGATTTAGAACATAACACATTTCATCTATCCTTTCTCCTGAGCTGAGATGTCCTTTCCCTATTTTTTTTTTTAAGTAAACATAATTATTTAGATATGTTTCTGTTGATTTGTCTTTCTTTTCAGTGACTTGTAAAACCTAGAACTGTTTATATCTTTTCTAGTTGATCCAACAATCTCAGTTGATTCAACAGTCTGAGGAATGTGTTGTTGATGTATCTCATCTTGTCTGCCTGCAGATCTGGGCTTTATAGCATGGATAATGTTTTGCTTTTCTTTTTTTTCAGGGTCTGGTCGGTTCTCCTGTGCGCCGGGTCAGACTGGACCACCGGGCCAAACAGTGAGTGTTCAAATCTTTTTTTTAAATTTTTTTATGCTTTTTCTTTTTTTTTTTTCAGTTTGAAGTTGTTGATCTAACTTAACAAGCTATGGGAAATGAAAACAAAGGTTTGTAGTTCTTTTGCATTGACATATTTTACACTGTTTCTTTAGGATTCAGCTTTTCATGGATCTTGTCCAGGTAAAATGTAATTACCCCAGTATTCATACTTTTAATCAGTTGCTGTCCTATGTATGAAAATCATGTTTTGCAGGTGTATTAATTAGTGGTCCTATTTTGTTTTGAATGTCAAATTGTGGGCCCTACATGCAAGTGGCATGCTCTAGATCATGTGATTTCAAATCGAATCCTGTCGATCAGTTGTACAACATGGAACTGTATTGATTGATTGGATATCAGTTGTTGAGTAAGTGAGGTACAGTTGTATGACTAATGTTCTTCATCTGTAGTCTGATGAAGTGACTTGTGTTGAGATACATTTGTACAACATCAATTTTGTCGATCTGTTGTCTGATGAAGTGACTTGTGTTGAGGAACAATTGTACAGTATTACTTTTGTCGATCTGTCACATGACGAAGTGACCTGTGTTGAATGTCAGGGTCAAACAGGTCCCCCAGGACCACTGGGACCTCCGGGCATCTCTGGGTCTACCGGCAAGCCTGGACTGCCTGGACTTCCTGGCTCCATGGGACCTCCGGTGAGTGTGTGTGTGTGTGAGTGTGGGTGTGAGTATGTGTCTGTGGGTGTGTGTGTGAGTGTGTGTGTGTGTGTGTGTGTGTGTGTGTGTGTGTGTGTGTGTGCATGCTAGTGTGTATGTGTTTAAGTGTATGTGTGTTTGTGTACACCTTTGGTGAGGGGCTGGTTTTTGTTGATTTAACACCTTCACATTTTTATCCATCTTACAGGGTATGCCTGGGCCTCAAGGTGAATATGGAGCAAAGGAGATCAGGTGAGTTGATGTGTTAAAAGGGGAGAGAAATAGGGACATAGAATTTTGTGCATGCGTAGATACCTTCCAGACTTGCTGGTGTGCTTTTATCATTTTTATATTTACTCTTGACGAATGTTTTAACACTGAACAATACTTTGAGTATATAGACAGTTCAGGCATCTTACATTTATTTTTCTCCCACTTCTCTGTTTATCTGACTGTCTGTCTGTGTGTGTGTCGTTTGTGTCTTGTCTGTCTGTCTGTCTCTCTCTCTCTCTCTCTCTCTCTCTCTCTCTCTCTCTCTCTCTCTCTCTCTCTCTCTCTTTTTTTCAGCTATTTTTTTTAGATATACAACTGGGCAGAAGTGATGACAAATCTATAGACAAGGCCAAGAGAGTGCTGCCTCTCCACAAAGGAAATGACTGTGAACATTATAATATTGTGTAGCAAGTTATGAGTGACCTCTGTTGAAGTTCTATTTTACATTTACATGTATTTGTCGTTCGCAAAGTACTACAGGTATGAAATTCTGTGAATGAGAGCCAGAAAAAGAAATGGTGGTGAAAAAAAAAAAAAAGCCCGAATAAAATTCCACTATAACAGATTCATTTCCCAGGAAAGTTGTACCAAACAAAACAAACAACATAAAATGTGAGTTGCCTCAGAATGATGCAGAGGAATGCAAGGGACTTCACTTGGATATCAGTCAGGTAAATGACTTCCCTTGAATGCTTTGGCATTTTACCAAACCTACTTGCTCAAAGAAGAACAGCTTCCTTTCCCTTATTGCAGACAAAAGTCATGCATGCCTAAAAATATGAATTATGGACCTGTTAAGAAAAAATCTGAGATGGTTCTAAAAGAAATTGATCTTGATATGAACTTATTGCTAAAATTGTTCCTTTTCAGCTTCTGAATCATTGTACAAATAATGTCTCTCTTTCAGGATATGAAAGATATCTGATAAACAGACTGGGATGGCAACAACACAACTCTTTTTTCTTATAATAAATGCTCGTATTTGCATATCTCAAAGTAATGTACGTGTGTTTAAACTGGGAAAAATATATACAACTTTTTATTTGATTAGAATATCATTTGCACCCAAATGATATTTGTTATTCTTCTGCCCCCTTCCTTCGGCCTTCAACATGTCAGAGAAATAATTAATAGATTTTGTTGTTGTTGTTGTTGTTGTTACGTTAACAGAGGAGTTAATATTGTTTTCTTATTGAGGTTTACTTTAAATACTTCATCATAAAATGATACCCATCAGCATTTTGTTATTTTTTGTAGTGATTTCTTGTGTCAGGGGTTTATTATGATTAGCCTCTATTTTTTTTTTTTTTTTCATTTTTAATTGTGCATTTGTTGGGAAGAGCATCTGTGTAATGATCATGTTGAAGGAAACTTTGAATGTTTCCATAAAAATGTCGCTAGTGGTGTTCCTGTAACGCATTACATCACATATGTTTGCAGTTATCTCTGAACAAATAACTTCCCTGTGAATGAAATGTGGTTAGGTCACAACACAACTGTGCCTGGTTTCAGGCAGTCTCCATGACCAGGGATGATGGTTCTAAGGGTGTTTCTTTTTGTGGCAGCTAACACTATGATGTCTGTCACAAAGGTCTTCGGTGTGATTCATTGGGCAAAGCCCACCTTCTCTTTTGGGGCTGAAATAGCTCAGTTGGTAGAGCAGCAGACTCATGATGATTCTGGTTATCCTAGGGTTACGGGCTGGAATCGCTGCCAGGATGTTTTGATACAGTTTAATGTTTTTTTTCCTTAGAGTTAATATTGGTTCTGACTCCATTCTTCAAAAAATCCTTGGAATGAGACTATAAATTGATGTTAAGTGTGTGAATGCTTACATAACATCTTGCAGACACATGAAATCTTATCAAGTTTTGAAAGAAAAGGTCAGTTCGGCTGTTGGAGTATTGATGACAGAGCACACAGAGCATGCTTCCTTCTTGGAAAATCAAAAGGAATGAGTGATGGATGTTTGACTGAATGAAATGGGGAAAAATGAGCAGTGCCAGCAGGCAGCTCTTCAGTCAGCTCGACCCAGGTAGGCAGCTGAGAGTGTGGATTGTAAAGCGCTTAGAATCTGGTCTCTTAATTGAGGATAGATACTGTCGACGTCTCTTTCTTTGAATTCTGCATTAGGCTGACTTGGCACAGTGTGCAGTGCAAAATGAGGAGTTTGATCAAACGCCTTGTTTGGCTAGTATGCTGTCGGTGTCAAACTGTCATACCCACTGTGTGCTGGTATGGTGTGGTTCTTGGGAGCTCATCACTAGACCATGGGAATGAGTGGTCAGGTGCAAATTCAGCACTGAATAGAGGGAACAGCACCCACTGGCTCGCAGATAGAAGCATACTAGATGAACAGGGAGTTTGACCAAATTCAGTGTTTTCCTCAGTTAGACCACTCATTGACTACCAGACAGGATACATACACTAGCTAAACCGGGAGTTGGGTCCAGTTCCGTGTTCTAATCCAATATATTTGACCACACAGATGCCTCGTTCTGTTGCAGGGGCCCATGGGTCAGCAAGGAGTCATCGGATATCCTGGTGCCCGAGGAATTAAGGTTTGACCGGACGATTTTTTTTTCTCTCCCTTTGTTTGTTCCCTTTTCCTCTTGCTTTTCTTCATTCCTTTTTTTTTTTTTTTTTTTTTTTTTTGCAATGCTCATTATGTTTATAATTATGATCTCTGTGATTATTGTGTATGCTTTTGTTAGGTTTTTATCACCAAAAGTGAATTCATCGCTGCATTTGTGATTATCAAATGTTCATGTCAGATAAGGTTATTTCACCCTTTATGTTTATGGATGTCTCATTATTGATGACCTTTGTTCGTGTGCTGTTCTTAAAACCATGATATGTCATACCTAGAACAAATCACCTCAGAGAAAAGAATTCAAATGAAGAACTGCGTACAGAAAACGTCACAACTGAAAAAGCACACACAACTGATGAACCAAAATACAAACTTGTGAACTGACCGCTCAAACAGCAAACAAGACAACTGACATTCACATCATTACACATAATTCTTTCAGTAACCAATTCTCAAATTTCTTGTTTGCTATCTGTAACAAATTGGAATCCTCTTCCACATACCTTGTGCCTTGAACTTGTTACATTGAAACTCTGCTTCACTACTCTGAATTGGCACAGCCTCATAGCTTGCCTGTCCTGAGACTGCAGACTTAGAGTTAGTCCCCTTTGTACTGTTCTGAGACTGCAGACTTAGAGTTAGTCCCCTTGTACTGTTCTGAAACTGCAGACTTAACAGTCAGTCCCCTTTGTTCTGTTCTGAGACTGCAGACTTAGAGTTAGTCCCCTTTGTACTGTTCTGAAACTGCAGACTTACAGTTAGTCCCCTTTGTACTTTTCTGAAACTGCAGACTTACAGTTAGTCCCCTTTGTACTGTTCTGAGACTGCAGACTTAGAGTTAGTCACCTTGTACTGCTCTGAAACTGCAGACTTAACAGTTAGTCCCCTTTGTACTGTTCTGAAACTGCAGACTTAGAGTTAGTCCCCTTGTACTGTTCTGAGAGTGCAGACTTAGAGTTAGTCCCCTTGTACTGTTCTGAAACTGCAGACCTAGAGTAAGTCCGCTTAGTACTGTTCTGAGAGTGCAGACTTAGAGTTAGTCCCCTTGTACTGTTCTGAGACTGCAGACTTAGAGTAAGTCCCCTTGTACTGTTCTGAGACTGCAGACTTAGAGTTAGTCCCCTTTGGACTGTTCTGAAACTGCAGACTTACAGTTAGTCCCCTTTGTACTGTTTCTGAAACTGCAGACTTACAGTTAGTCCCCTTGTACTGTTCTGAGACTGCAGACTTAGAGTTAGTCACCTTGTACTGTTCTGAGACTGCAGACTTAACAGTTAGTCCCCTTGTACTGTTCTGAGACTGCAGACTTAGAGTAAGTCCCCTTGTACTGTTCTGAGACTGCAGACTTAGAGTTAGTCCCCTTTGGACTGTTCTGAAACTGCACCTAGAGTTAGTCCCCTTGTACTGTTCTGAGACTGCAGACCCAGAGTAAGTCCCCTTAGTACTGTTCTGAGACTGCAGACTTAGAGTTAGTCTCCTTTGTACTGTTCTAAAACTGCAGACCTAGAGTAAGTCCCTTGTACTGTTCTGAGACTGCAGACTAGAGTTAGTCCACTTTGTACTGTTCTAAGACTGCAGACTTAGAGTTAGTCCCCTTTGTATTGATTTCAACTGAGAGTAAGTCCCCCTTGTGCTGTTTTTGACTTCGAGTAAGTCCCCTTTGTACTGTTTTCAGCCATGCGTAAATGCCTTTCCTTATTCATTTATGTAGTGCATGTGTGTTCATGAGTGTGTGTGTGTGTGTGTGTGTTTGTGTGTGTCAGTATGTGTGGGTGGGTGGGTGGGTGGGTGTGTGTGTGTGTGTGTGTGTGTGTTGTGTGTCACTTTTGGGCCTGCAATTTAGTGTAGGGACACAATGTTTGTGAGAGTTTATGGCAAGACTGGGTGCAAGAAATGTACCTTGTCATTTTTGGGGGTCATTATTTGATGTGCTATTATGAAACCACCAGTCAACCAATCAGTTTTGAACTGGCCAGGTGTAAGGACCATATAACTTTGCAATAACAAGGCAGTGAATAAAGATGACAATAAAGTGCTGACTGACCTGTTTTTTCACAGGGGGATATGGGTGGCAGAGGCAAACCTGGTGATAAAGGTGACAAGGTAGGCAATCCATTTTGTTGTCATTTTTATCTTAATAATTATCATAGTTATCATTACAGACATACATGTAACTAGCTCTTTGTGTTTACCACCTTATCCCTGTTCTGTCTCCAACTTCCTAACTGACCTTTTGCCATTGAAGATCCCATCTTTCATACCCCTCATCCTGAGACCTGAAGAATTCCCCACCCTGCCCCTACAGTCTGTCCACTTCCCACCCACATTATCTTCCCTCCCCTGTCCTCCACCACCTTTTATGGTCATCCGCCCCCCACCTACACATGACGTCTGCCCCTCCTCTCCCCACCCTATTTACTACAGTCCACCCACTCCCCACCTACACATGACGTCTGCCCCTCCTCTCCCCCACCCTATTTACTACAGTCCACCCACTCCCCACCTACACATGACGTCTGCCCCTCCTCTCCCCCACCCTGTTTACTACAGTCCACCCACTCCCCACCTACACATGACGTCTGCCCCTCCTCTCCCCCACCCTATTTACTACAGTCCACCCACTCCCCACCCATGCTTTGACCTCGGTTTTCTCCTCTCCCCCAGCGTCCTTCCCTGTTAATCCACCCGCTCGTCACCCGTGTGATGACCTCTGTCCTTCCCATCATACACCATGACCTCCATCACACCCTTACCCCACTCTGTCCCTATTTTCCATACCCCCCTCCACCCTTACCGTATGACCTCCATCCCTCCCCTTCCCCACTCCATCCCTAATGCCCACCTCACCCTCACCATGATCTGTTTCCCTCCCCCCCCCCCCCCCCCCCCACTTACCTTATGATCCCCATCCCTGCTCTCCCCCACTCCATCCCTGTTGCCTACCCTTTCCCCACCCTCACCCTTGCCTTGATCTCTTTCTCTTTCCCCCCCCCCCCCCCCCCTTCCCCCCACTCCTTTTTTCTCCTTTCAATTTGAAACGCCCTCACAAATCGTTATTATTCTGACCTGTGTTGTAGGCAGTCCAGCAGTCAAACCTTAGTTGCTCATCGTTTTTTAACTGCTCTGTGTGAGTGTATTTGTATGAATATGCTGATGTGATTGTTATATTTTGCTGATGTAAAATGTGTGTGTGATCATGCTGATGTGATTGTTGTATTTATGGTGTGTGTACATGAATGTATTGTAACTACGCTATTGTAAATGTATTTAGTGAAAATATAACCATGAAAGCAAGAGGGAAAAGGGGGGGGGGGGGGGGATGAATGTGGTTTGGAAGTTGTCTCATCATCTATCAGTTCCAGCTCTGTTTGTTAGCCTTTCCCAGCAGAAAGGCTAGCTGCAATAGATAAAGAAAATATGCTAAAGAAAATAGTGCATACAGATTTAAAACAATATGCAATAGAAAATAGTGCATAGAAATTTCTGGATCAGGATTAAATTGTCATCAGCTGTACAGACAGGAAATTTTGTCAGCAGGCTAAGGATTCAGTATTACTGTACAGCTGATAGATCAACGATTATCAGTAAACCATACAGCTGATAGATCAGTGATGATAAGTAAACCATACAAACACTCCACAATAATAAAACGCAGGAGAGAAAAAAATTGCATTGTTGAAGTCAGTAAGGATTTTGCAAGAAATGACCAGTTAACCCATGTAAAAGAAAACCAACCCGTTTTCAGATTGCAACACTTTGAAATAAACAGTAAACAAGTTACTGTTTATTGTTTGCTGTTCCCTGCCTCATTTCATTTCCAATTTCACTTTGAAATAAGATTTTCCCTGAATGGAAAGACACTGAAATGAAACAGATCACTGGTAAGGCTTGTGGATAACAAATTCTGTGTGAAAATGTTTTATCTCCTGTAGCCAGAGCATTCCCACTGGAAGTAATGGTAAAAAAAAAAAAAAAAAAGTTTGTTCCGACCAAACATATGGTAGACTTTCTGATCCCTTCATTTTTATGAAGTGTACCTAAGCAGCGTGCGTCTGGTTGTCAGGGCAACCCGGGACTGGACGGAGCGCGGCACGATGGGACCCAAGGGAGACAGGGGCATGCGCGGACCTCGTGGACCCATGGGAATTGAGGGCATCGAAGGTTCTAAGGTAGGATCTGTTGGCATTATTTTTATGTAACACATGATTTCTTATTCTCTCTCTCTCTCTCTCTCTCTCTCTCTCTGAGTATGTTGATTACTGTTTTCTTGAAAAATTATAATGCTGAAAAACATAGACAAAGGAATCACAAGACAAAACATGAAGAGTTTCAACATTTTTAGGTCTTCTTTAGGCAAGACACACAACACTCAGACAACAAAAACAAACAAGCAATCGCCTGTCTTGCGCCGAATTGGATGAAGATAAGTGATTGCTCGTTCATTTTTGTTGTTATGAGTGGTGTTATCTTGCCTGAAGAAGACCTAAGGGGTCGAAACGTGTCATGTTTTGTCTTGTATTTTGTTTGTCTGTGTTTTTCAGCGGAACCTTATAAATCATTTTTCAAATTTGTTCAGATTTTCGCCTGCAGTCGCCTGACTTTTTAACTAGATCTACCATTTTCTTGTTAAGCGGTGTCTTTTTGTTTCATGGCATTTTAAGGCTGCTGCTGCTGTTACCTTTTTACCCTGTCTGTCTGATGCCTGTCTGCCTGTCTGTCTCTCACACTGTCTCTCTCTCTTGCGTTTCTGTTTTACACCATCATGTTATGGAATCGTTAATTTCCACCAAGTCTACAAAATAAGAATACATTTAAACTTTTTAAAAAACATTTACATAAACATTTTATGTCACAAGAATTTGATCATTTGATTAAAGTTGTCAACGTCCATTCGCAAAGTCTTCTGTAAACCATACTTTGAATACACCATCTAGACATGTAACCTGCGTCATTAAATCGCTCACCCCTACTCCCACTCTGTCTACCAACTCTCTTCTCCTCCCCATACCTACCATCCCCCCCCCCCCCCCCCTCCGATCTCTCTCTCTGTGGTTTTTTTTTTTTTGTTTGTTCCTTCCATTTGACTATACACCATGTCATTATTACTTTTATGCATAGTCTGCTTGTTACTGTAGAATTAGATTACAGTGTTGCTATGCTGGATTGTCGGTATGAATAATAGTGTTGAAGTAATGTGTGCATGTCGAGGACAGATTGTAAGACTAGGCTTTGGCCTAAAATCTGCATCCTTGCATATTGAAGGTCAGTCAATCAATCAATCAATCTCTTTCGAATGTTTAATGATATTTATATGTAAATGAAAAATCAGTGTCATGTTGTCAAGTTTGATAGGGTGAGAGTAGAAAATATACTGATCACAGAAATAATGGAGAGGAGTTCTATCAAAACTGTCAAGGTCTTGATTCTTGAATGATGTTCAGTGCCTTCTTCCAATTTTCAACATACATATTTATACATATTTAGATGCCTCTGTGTGTGTGTGTGTGTGTGTGTGTGTGTGTTGTGTGTGTGTCTGTGTGTGTGTGTGTGTGTGTGTGTGTGTGTGTGTGCGTGTATGTGTGTGTGTGTGTGTATGTGTGTGTGTGTGTGTGTGTGTGTGTGTGTGTGTGTGTGTGTGTGTGTGTGTGTGTGTGTGTGTGTGTGTGTGTGTGTGTGTGTGTGTGCATGCGTGTGTGTGTGTGTGTGTGTGTGTGTGTGTGTGTGTGTGTGTGTGTGTGTGTGTGCAGGGAGATGACGGCCCAGCTGGGGAAGCAGGACCTCAGGGACCTTTTGGCGAGAAGGTGAGAGGGCACTCACTGGGGCACATGCGCTATTATGCGTGTTCTATTATGATGTGTTGTGTAAAATAAAGTGTTCTCCACTCTAAACTTTCATGTGTTATCTATGTATGGAAATAAAGATCTCTCTCTCTCTCTCTCTCTCTCTCTCTCTCTCTCTCTCTCTCACCTGCCAATGATTTTTTTACAAACATTCTACAACATTATGATTGTTTAGACTAATACGACAATCAAAGGCAAAGTCACAAAAACTGACTTTAAATTTGATCACGTCATGCAAAGTTACATTATTCTTTATTGCTTAGTGTGTGTGGTGTTAGTGTTGTTGTTGTTGTTGTTCATTAACCCCATTAAGTACTGACTTTTTTTAAAACATAACATTCACATAACGACCAAATTTAATTTATAGTGCACCAAATGATATTTTGAAAGTGGGGCATAGGGTTTTTTTGTTGTTGTTTTTTTTTTTCCAAAAATCAAACACATGAGAAGAAATCTGCTATCCAGATTTCACAAAATTTTGTATAAAAGCGCAGTAAGGAGAAACAGTTTTGCTATGGCTGTGTCTCTGTGTTGTTTGTGACTGATCACTACAGTCACTCTGCTGTACTCAAAATGTCAGAAATTGGTTTGTAAGATGGTGCCAGGTCGTCACGTCATCCTCATCTCTCATACAGCCTCCTTGATTTGAAGCTAGTGTGAATACATCTGTACTGCCTCTGCTGCTTTTTCAGCTGCCTGTTTTTTTTTTGGGGGGGGAGGGGGGAGGGGGGAGGGGGGATGTAACAGCACCTGGGCTACAAAAAAGTAGTCCAAATGATCATGTTAAATAGATTATAGTCCCTTACTGATGTCACTCTCAATACAGGCTGAAAATTTTTTTCCCTTTTTAACTGTTGGGGATTGAATTGATGCACTCACCAAACTGAGGGCACTTTCACATTAGCTGATGCCATTGTATTGTCACATCTTAATGCCCAAGATAACCCAAATAACTTATATGGGAACAAAATGTCTAACTTGACATTTTTGTGATGAACAGGTAATGGCAGATGAGGGAACAGACTGCTCATTTGAGATTTACTGTTCTTAAAGGGTTAAATAAAGCAGTTAAAAAATTAAGAGAGCCTCAAAAACCAAAAAAATACAACAATAATAAAAAAATGAACATGATGGGCCACATTAACCTGGAAAAAAAAAAGTTCTAAGCAGATTTGATATGAATATACCATTAGGTTTTAATACATTAAATTACAACCACATAAAAAGTCTTAGTTGTCAGATAGTTAAAGCAGATAAGTGAAAAAAAAAAAAAAAAAAAAAACTTTTCAAACTGATCATTCAGTTTTGTAACAGAATTTTAGTTAGATGTTGAAAAAGTTCATGTGTTTGTGTTGGTGAATGAAATATATTTTGTACAATACGTGTCAAGAGAACTGGAATACATCGTATTGTGATATGTCCTGACAAAATGTTATCAGGTGTTGTATGTCCATGGAACGAAAGATATTTGTAATACATTTCTTTTGAAAAGCACCGGTTTTCTACCCATACCCCATCCCCATTTTTTCTCTTTTAGACAAAAATTGCTTTTTAGTGTGTTCATCATATGTGTGAAAATAAAAGGGGATGTTCATGTGTACCCATACACAGTGAGGAGAGGGTGGGGGGAGGAGAGAGAAAATGTTATATATGTGACTGAGGCTGTGTCTGTCTGTCTGAGCACACGCACAAAGTGAATGGAAAGGTTGTGAATGGGGGGGGGGGGGGGGGGGGGGGGGTTGAAAGTTTTGGCGAGAAGAGAGAGCATGTGGGTGTGTGTGTATGTGAGAGAAAAGAGTGAGATTTTGTTCAGGAGTGAAACTGCATGTTTGGCTATCCAGTTGTCTGAACACAAAAGTTGAGGGGATGATAGAGAGCAAGGTGATATGCATGAGTCTTTCTCTCTCTCTTTCTCTCTCTCTCTCTCTCTCTCTCTCTCTCTCTCTCTCTCTCTCTCTCTCTCTCTCTCTCTCTCTGTACACACACATGTATGTTTGTATCTGTACACAAGCCATCTAATTTATGTGCAGGGTCGTATCGGTGCCCCAGGTTTCCCAGGCTACCCTGGACCTGCTGGTCTGAAGGTGAGTTGTCTGCTTCAAAGAGTTATCTGCCACTTAACCCTTTGACTGCTGATGCTGAATGGAAGAAGAGTTACATGTCACTTAACCCTTTGACTGCTGATACTGAATGGGAGAAGAGTTACCTGCCACTTAACCCTTTGACTGCTGATACTGAATGGAAGAAGATCATTGTGCATGGATTTTTTACAGTGAAAGGACTGCAGTTTTCAGATGTACAATCAATTGTGACCAGAACAGAGAGGGATGCTGTCCCATGTGAAAAAAAAAAACATTTTGATTGTAAACAGCGTTGTCTCATGACCTGATCCTTCCTGCTCTGTGCCTTCACCAGGATCTGACAGTCTGTTAATGAAACGCATGCTTGTGTGTAGCAGGTATGGTGTTAATACTACAACAGCAGTTTCCTAATTCATGAACCACTTGAGTGCTGGTCCAATGGTGGACTAATGCTGCTGGTGATGAAATACACAGCTGAAGGCATTAGTCATATCTGCTGCTTCTTCCTTCCTTTTTTCCTTTTTTTTTTTTTTCCTTTTTTTTTTTTCTTTTTTTTTTTTATAGTAATTTTGACTCGTTCAGAGTTACAAATTTCTTCAGTATTTGTATAACATTGAAAAAGAAAGAAAGAAAGAAAAAAAAAAAAAGATAAAAAAGAAAAGAAAAAAAAGAAAGAACAAATTTAGTAATTAATAAAAGAAACGAATAAACAAAAGCTTGCAGCTGTTTTGTATCTTATCCATGTATGGTCTAAACGGGACATACATGATGGGGCTGTACTCTTCACATCCCTTCATGGTGCATTCACGCATCAGTCAGGCCTGAGAGTTACGTACACCTGCAGTGTTGCTCATGAAATGTGAGAAACACTCTCAGAGATTAAATCATAAAGTGGATGAAGCTCAGCTATGTGGTGTCAGTCTTTTTCCATTTTACCCCATGGCACAATCATCAACCCTCGGGTAGAACCTGCTGAGCTTCAAGTACCCTCGAATGTTTGCTTTTACGGGGACTCAAACCCATGACTTTCTCAGCATGGAAGCTTTGATGCTGACGCTGACCACTGAGCCGCAGCATCTGAATGGTATCAAAATTGTTGTCAGAGTCAAAATGATGTTCTGAAAACAAGCAATTCATTTTCCTTTAGATTGGATGAAGACATTGGACTGAAAACTCTTTGATTCAATTACTGAAACTGCGCCCCACCTCCTTTAATGCTATAGCATTTGAAAGTGTTGCTGATAAACTCTTGCTATCAAACACCCATCTTAGGCCGAATTTGAGAAGATAAATAATTGCCCGTTCTTCGTTTTCATTGTCCTGAATATTATCTTGCCTGAAGAACACCTAAGAGGTGGAATTGCATCGTGTTCAGTCTTGTAACTTATTTATCCCTGTCATTTGGCTGATTTAGTTCAAATTCCTCTTGAAATTTCTGACTACTAATACAAAATGTTTGTACTTTTTAATGACCACAGCTTTGTGTCAAAACTAAGTCCATTCTTATATGGGTTTAGCTTAACCTAAGGAAGTTTCATTTTCTGTGGGCTTGTAATGTATGACGGAAAGTCACCGACAGGGCTGAGCAACAGCAGGGGGTTGTTGTGGGTTGTGGTTGGTTTAATGTTGGAATCTTCAGGTTTGCAGGTAAAATGTAAAAAGGTTGAAGAGGGATGGGAGACGAGCTGAAATAATGGTTCAGAACATTGTCACCAGAGTTTCTTTTCATGCGCCTGTGTTTTTTATTCAAGTAATTGCTTCAGAATGTTTTGTCACCACAGTTTCTTTTCATGTGCCTGTGTTTTTGTTTGCCAGGGTAATAAAGGCCTTCAGGACGTAGAGGTCGCCGTGGACCACGAGGCAAACGGGTAATGCTGGTGTTTTTACCACTGATCTGATGTTCTCTTCGTGTCTTTGCTTTTTCTTCTCTTTGTCGTGGTGACCGCCCTGATATGACCTTTTGCAGTCGGCTGGGCTATAAGCAACATTACCTTACATTACCTCTCTCTCTCTCTCTCTCTCTCTCTCTCTCTCTATATATATATATATATATATATATATATATATATATAATCTGTCTGTCCTTCCCTCTTAGGTCCATTTCCTACCCCTCCTCTCCCTCTCTCTCTCTCTCTCTCTCTCTCTCTCTCCATCGTTCTTCTCCTTCTTCTCCCCCCTCTCTGTCTTTCTGTCATTTTCAGTGTTGGTACATTCTCTCCTGCACCTCATCCATGCTTTTTATTGACTTTATTATAGACTTTATACAACTCTTTAATTAACCAAAAAAGAAAATGCTTTCAGTGTACTATCAAGAGTAAGGAAAAAAAGTATTCTACCATCTTCACCCTGGGGTTACAGGTCACTCGTTTCTTTTACTCAGCTTCTTTGTTCAATTACATAAAATCTACTGAACCAGTTGTGGCACTGGAGACAATGACAATATGTTTCAATGTTAAGCCACAGGCCCGTATACATGGTGAGTTCATACATTTCATATACAAATGATAGATCATCTAGCCTTAGGTGTATAACATTATAAAGATTTTAGAGTAACTTTATTTCATCCATCCATAAACATGTTGGTCTCTTTAAAGCTTTATATATATATATATATATATGTGTGTGTGTGTGTGTGTGTGTGTGTGTGTGTGTGTATGGATGTATGTGTATTGTATAAAAGGAGTCATAAGTCCCAGGCCACTGTTTCCAAACATTTATTTATTTATGAATTTTCCCCCAACTTGGGCTTCTTCAAACAAGCTTCTCATATATATATCTATATAAATAAAAGCGCGCAACACTTTGTACCAGATTTTTATCATTAGGCTTTTTCAATCAGAACAATCGGAACAGGGATAGGTGATGACAAACACTGGTGGACAGATAGATAGTGGTTCGATGAGAAATCCATTAATTCATTCAGCCCAGCTGCTGAGCAATGCTCGGGTGCCACTGGGGGAGGGGGTGGGGGTGGGGGGTGGGGGGGGGGGGGGGCAGGTAGACAAAGGTTTTTACTCGCTCCCACACTAAACCACCTGTCTGTCAGTCTACTGTAATGTTAATTGAATATTTAACAACAAAGAAATAAGTAAACACAATTCATCATCATCTGCTGTTTTCTCAGTGGGTAAACCAGACAACCAGTGTGGTCTGTTCTGATTGGTCAATACCTTCTAACTCAGCCATTCACGTGGTATGATACATGGTGATGTTGATGTAATAAACATCAACAACGGTGGTTTTATGATTCGAAATCTCCAATTGTCACAGTGATTATTCAATATCGGCCACACTGAACAACTATTTTTCTGCAGCATATGATTGAAAAATTACTGCCCATGCCCAGAGGGCAGGTCACAGCATACGAACCATGCCTGATACATGTGATTGCAGATACAGGTCGCCATGCATCTATTACTGTCCAACAGTGGATGATATTGAGAAATGTACTCACGCATCAAATGATTGAATTGATTGACGGATTATAAACTTTTGTGTTGTTTCAGGGGTTGCCAGGGCCGGCCGGTGAGACTGGCGAAGCAGGAGTGAGGGTCAGTGAGTCCTGAGCTGTAACATCAGTTTGTTTGTTGTTGTTTTTTTTAGAATGATATCAGGTTCATTCTATTTCTCTCTTCTCTTCGCTCTCTGTCTTTATCTCTGTCTGGCTGGCTGTGTGTCTCTCTCTCTGTCTGTGTCTCTGTCTCTCACTCTCTCTCTTGTTTTTGCTTCTGTTTCTGTTTTTGTTTGTGTGTGTGTGTGTGTGTGTGTGTGTTTCTCTTTCTCTTTCTCTCTCTGTTTCTGTTTTGTCTCTGTTCTGTTTTTGTCTCAGTTTCTCCTCTCTCTCTCTCTCTCTCTCTCTCTCTCTCTCTCTCTCCCTCTCTCCCTCCCCCTCCTCTCTCTCTTCTCTCTATTCCTGGTCTTGCGCAATCTCTCATGCCTTCATTCATCTTTATCTTTTGATTTTATCTTGAAGTCTCTGTAGTATGTACAAGATTCTACAGGACTGGCTTTTTTTTTCTTCAACAAATCAAATATGAAATGATGCTGCTAATTTTTCAACGTTCATCATTGTCTCTTACATATGTCATCACCTTCGTCACCAACATGGTTTGCCACAGGGTCAACGAGGAGAGAGGGGCAAACAGGGTATCCCTGGACCTTTTGGTCCAAAAGGTGACCCTGGTCCCCCTGGACCACCTGGCTTTGCTGGAGAACAGGGCATCCAGGGTCCCCCTGGTCCAGCGGGTATTGTTGGAGCTGCTGGTCCTACAGTGAGTGTGAAGGGTTTGGGTCCAAGGTGCTTTTTTTTTTTTTTTTTTTTTTAAAAGAGTGTATAGTCAAGTATGTTGAACTCAAATTTAACAGGACTCTAATTTTTTTGTAGATTAATCAGAGACTGATTTAAACCGAATTATGGGATATACAAATAATTTTCTTTTTTTTTAGAGACGAATGAATCCATTTGTGGTAACTGACATTTTCATGTACCTGTTTTAGGGTCAAATAAATTTGACCGTAGGGTGAAGGTGTGATTTCATAATAGATACTGTTGTGATTTTTTTTTTCTAAAATGTATTGGTATATTTTATATAAGTCAAAGAGACTTGATCTTGAGGTCCCAACCATCTAGTAAGTGCAGGTTGGGATCAGGACAGTGCCAAAACTTGTCTGACAAATAACTGGCATCTTGGAGTCATGACCTGGATGCGGCTCACCCTCCAAGCTGAAACACTTGTCTGATTAGGGTTTCTTCTCTGAAACCTGAATAGGCAGTCCAGCTCTTCCTAGAGTTTTTCTTCCTGCTACGATTTTGATTGACTTTTTCTTTTTTTGCCTGGTTGAAGAAGAGAACTCCACTATGGTGGAGAGAGGTATGTGGGATGATCAGTTAGTAGAGCAGGTGACAAAATGGACAGCGTAAGTCAACCAAGAGCTGAAAGCAAACAAGATTTGTGGGTTCCAAAGGCTGTGGCGACCTGGCAGTCTTGGCCATAGAGCGAAGAAAAATGTTCATGTGAGTGAGTGAATGACAGAATGATTTACAGATAGGTAGTTCATCTCTACAACATTTTTGTTTCATTTGTGTTGTGATTCTTATTTTTGGATTAGATGTTCCCAGTTCAAGTTTGGGCTTTAGTCTTTTCTGTTACTTTTCTGTTGTTAAAAGAAGATTTGTAGCAGAGCTTTTAGTCTTTTCTTTTACTTTTCTGTTGTTGATAGAAGAAAGATTTGTAGCACAGTGGCTTTCTTTTCTCTTTCAGGGTGTGCCTGGCAAAGACGGACAGACGGGCATGCCAGGAGACACAGAGGAGAACCAGTAAGATGCATGTTTTACTTTTTGTTTGTTTGTTTGTATACATGCTTTCCACACCAGGTTGTGTTAGTGTGTGTGTTTGTCTTCTTCTTCCTTTGTTATTGTGCTTAAAGTGTGTATGTGTTAGCGTTTGTATTGTCTGACATGTCTACACACACACACACACATCCACACATGCCTGCACGCACGCACGCACGCATAGTATTACGTATGTGTCATCTGTGCATGTGTGATTAATAAATCATTTTTGAGACACCAAGTAATTCAGATTTTTATGTTTTATTTTCTAATATTTACTTTCTATACTTTTATTGTTATTTTACTTGTTTCCTGTTCACTTCTTCAATCAATGTATGGATTGTTTCATCTGTGCATATGCATGTATGGCTCACAATCCATTTGTGGCCTCACTAATTCAGCACTTTATGTGTACATATCTTTAACTTTTTATTTGCCATCATTAGCTGTTCTCTCCAGTTTGTCAAATTTTTTGTTTGTTTTGTTTTGTTTGAATTCAGTTTCACTGATCCATTGATTTGTTCCCCTTATTTTCCATTCCCACATTTTGTGTCATGGTCACCGGTGATGGTCACAAGTACTGCATTTGTGTGCAGGGTCACCCAGGAAGCCCCGGCCAGCCAGGTCCTGTTGGCATTATGGGACCTCCGGTGAGTGGTCGTCTGATGGGTGAAGGGGTTGGGGGAGGGGGGGGAGCAGAAGAGAGGGTCATGGTGGCAAAGGGAGGAGGTGCAGGGGGTCAAGTATTAAGTACATTAACTGTAGCAGGGTAGATTTTTTTTCTTTTTCATTTTGTTTATTATGTTTGTGAGGAAGAAGCAGGAATGCAAATTCTGAATAGGAATTTAAAAATTTGACAGGCCTGACGTGGCTCTTCATGGTCAGCTGCACTGTACCGAAATTTAGATCATCATATACACTTATTCAGTACTGTATATTTCAACACAGGTGGTCAGGGCAGGGCTATTCTGAAATTATCATGTAAATTATTCAAGACTGCATATGTCATCTTTCAGAAGTTTACCTCTTGAAATGAGGATTATCTCCCTTCAACCATCTTGTTTGGAAAAAAGAGTGATCTCTGACTTGTCTTAAACACAACATTGTGGGTCCATGGAAAGACTGCTTGTTGTTGGAATGGTCAAGCTTATGGTCTGTGTAGTTTACTTTAGACTGAAGCTCATTTCTGCATTAAAAAAAAAAGAAAGGAAAAAAAAAAATCCAAAGAAGTTTCTTACCAAGTTACGCCACAGTTTGTGAATAGGGTGCTGATTTTTAAACTTCAGCCTATCACCATTGAGTCGGTGAACATTATTGAAGATATGGTTGTTCCAGAGTGTGAGGGTCAGAAAGTGAAGGAAGGTGAGTAAGGAAAAAATCTGTTAGTGGTGGAATGGGTAGTAACTAAAGAGGAAAGTTCATTGTTAGTGCTTCTGTAGGATGCTGCCTGGCAGAAGATCTGCTCATTTTTTGTTTCACCATGAAAATGTCTAGAAATGAAATTGTCAGTCCAAATGTATTGAACTTTCAAACTTGTATACTCTGATCAAAATTTGTGAGTGAGTAAAAACAAAATGAAACAAAGTCGAAATAAAACGTCAAATTTTATGAGGATTGAATCTGAAAATGGGAGTGTAGTAAGTTGTTGACTGGTTAGTATGTTTGTGTGTGTGTGTGTGTGTGTGTGCGTGTGTATGTATATATATATATATATATATATGCGTGTGTGTGTGTGTGTGTGTATGTGTGTGTGTGTGTGTGTGTATGTGCATTTACATTGGAAATACGAAACCTGTATGTGATTGTTACCTTGACTCATTAATGACACTTTCTTTTTTTTACCTTTTTTTTTTTTAATAAACAGGGCCCCAATGGAGAAGCAGGACAAGATGGAGAGAGAGGACCCCCAGGACCGCCAGTCAGTCAGTTAAATGCTGTTACTGCTTTTTTTTTTTTTTTTTTTAGAATTGATGTGTTCCTTCTGTTGTCATGTTTGCTTTACGTGAAAGAGATTTCTTGGTACCAACTTCGAAGGCAGAAAGCTCAGGATGGTCTTTTTTGTTGTTTGGTTTGGTTTGGTTTGATTTTTGTTTTGTTTTGTTATAGCCTGTCAGTCATTTTCACAGTATTTAGAGAGTTTTACCATGAACTATCGCACATAATTTCATCATGAATCTCAGTAGATCTGAAGATAATCTGTGCTCTTACTCTGTTTGTTCATTGTGTTGCAATCCACCAACCTTATCAGTTTACATTGCTTTTTTACAAAATTTTTAAATCAGTAATTTGAGTCTTTAATATTCTGGGATGCTGTCTTGATCTGTACATGACATTATAACCTATGATTATCTTAGTCAGTCCTTCAAAGGAAACACAAATCATGTGGACTTCCTAGGTTTGCTTGTAAGTGACTTAGCTGTTTTCAGCCAGTTTGCTTATCTTGTTACTCAGGTCAAAAATGGATAGAGTGCTGCTTGCTGTACAAGTCTCCAAAAGATGAACTTTGAAGATGAGAATTCTAATTCTTCTTCACTGACGATTTGATTGTTTTAGTAATCAGTTGTGAAATGTTCATTTCCTGACTTGGAATAAATTATCTGAGTTTGTTTTTTGTGTTTTTTTTTTTCTGACCTTGATAAAAAGGATGTGACTGTTTACCAGAAAGAAAAAAATAGAGATGAAATAAGAAGGAAGAAGGGGTGGGACTAGCAGTGCTGATACAGCTAAAAATAGAACTTTCAGTGTATGTTCCTGACATTTGTGTTTTGTTGTGTCTGACAGGGACCTCCTGGTGATCAAGGGTATCAGGGGAGGCAGGAAGTCCAGGAGAGTTAGTACGTATTCCAGAATGTCCAGCTGAGAGTGACCGACATCTCTTTTTCTATTCAAAACATGTTTTTACAATAGTTGCTTGTGTGTCGTTGCATTTAAGACAGATTTAATTTACATGGAGCTTGATGGTTCCCATATATGCTCAAACATTTTGCTTCATTTTTGCTAGCTTCTCAGCTACAGCTCTCAGGCGTGATTATGATTAAGATTTTCATAAAAAAAGAAAAAAATTCATTTCTATAATTCACCTCTACAGATAACAACATGGACTCTAATTCCTGCCTCGTAAGAGACAGAAGTTTGTGTGAGATTACTTGATTTCAATCAAATCCTATGGACCAAATGAAAGTAGAACATAAGTTTGTTCCACTGAAACGTTCCTGTAAAAATTCCTCCTTTTCGAGCAACCATCTTGCTTTCCCATTCTTAAGATTGATTGTGGGTAAATATTTTGATTTTGTTTCAGTTAAGGATTTATTTTAAAAAAAAAAAAAAGTTTTCAATTTTTTTTTTCCCAGTCATAAGGAGCATCCTTGTCACCTTGATTTTCTATGCTGTTAATTTTTTTTTTCTCCTGTTTTTCATGTACTGGGTGTATGATTGTGGGTTACAGCATTTTTCCACTGAATGTCAAAAATCCTGGTAAGACCTGTTTTAAAACAGCATGGCCAGGTGACTGGATGTATCTCATGTTTTGTACGAAATACAGACACATTTATGATTTTAGATCAGAGTAAGACTTGCCAGCTGTATTAACCTTTACTTCCTATTCCAGTGGGCTTTTTTTTTTTAAGGAGGAAGGACATTTCCCTTAACCATCTTGCATTTGCATTTTCCAGCCCAAAACTGCTCTTAGTATTTATATTTCTTTGAGAAATCAAAAGAATACGGTCAGTTCATGACCCTTAGCTTTGTGAATGAATCGTTGCCGACACCCCATACTACTGCTAAGATTCATTGGACACTCTCAGGGCTGCCCATTTATCTGGCCAGCCTTGACTTCAAACAAGGCCGCTGTGTGTGAGTGAAAGTAAAGCGGCACATGCAGCCATAACGAACACCAGGGGAGACAAACAGAGCAGCAGGATACAGGCGAAACAAATGCAAGAGGGTGAAGTAGTCCTCACTCCGCCATCATCCTAACTGCTTGCCTTTTGCAGTCTTCCCTGTGTCCTCCCCTCACACTCCTTTGGAAGCACATGGGGCTTCTTGGCCTAGTGTATAGAGCATCGTTATGTTGATCCAATGAATATTTTCCCCTCAGCATCAGGATCTCCTGTTCCAGATCCTTTCAGATCATTGGGTTGAGACTTCAAACGACATGGGTAAGAGGGATGATGCATGAAGAACACCCCCGCTGTGGTAAAAGGGGGAAAAAGAGCCCACAAACGTGCTTGTTATTGTCATATTTATAGATCAGCCTCAGGGAAGGAATGTGTCTACCTTGATGGTGGGATTTAGAAAAACAAAAAGAACAGTCTCATGTGCTAAAATCTCATCCATGGTGAGCCTGAGAGCTGCAGCCGAGGATTGAAGGAAAAAGAGGCAACCCCACAGCGGCAGGGAACTGAGAAAGTGACCAGTGCATAGCTGAAGCACAAGTTGATGGGAGGCACAGCAGCATCGCAGACTTACAGATACAGTGTTTCTGACTGCAGTTCAGGCTTTGCCCTGGGAACAGCCGTTCATAGTATCCAGATGAACAACAAACTGTCAGATTGAACAGACTGTGGCGCTGATTTCAGACTACCCAGACGAATAACGAACTTCCATATTAAACAGACTATGCTCCTAATCGCAGGTTACTCAGATGAACAACAAACCCTCTGACTGAACTGACTATGGTAGAGATTTCAGACTATCCAGACTAACAAAAGACTACCAGACTGAACTGACTAAGATACAGATAACAGATTTCAGTCAGGGGACTAGACAAACAACAAACTAATATACTGACAATACCACAGCACAGACTCTGGTCAGTGAACGATTTTTTTTCCCTGAAGAGCCACAAGACTAATGAAATGTTAATCTGGCCCGACCCAAAGCAGCATCCTGGTATCTTTATGAAGACAAGCAACTGCACACTTGTTTCAGTCTGTGGTTTGACCTGGTTGCGTGTGTGTGGATTTTCAGGGTCCGCCAGGTCCTCAGGGTAATCCAGGACCCCCTGGTCCCCCAGGACTGGGAGGGTTCCCGGTTCCCGGTGGACGAGGATTCCCAGGAAGTCCTGTGAGTGATGACCTTGGTTGGTTTGAGCTGTGGAGGGTGGGGATGACTGTGTGTGAACGGCTGTGTGAGGTGTGGGTGTGGAGAGTGGGAACTGAAATCAGGGGGTTTTGTTTTCATCTCAACAAGTGATATTAGACATGAAAGATGATGGAGAAAGAGAGGGTATTATGTGTGTGTGTGTGTGAGAAAAAAGAGAGAGAGAATGTGCATGCCCACGTGCATGCATTGTGTATGTTTTTGTGAGCTGCATTCATGTACATGTATTTAAGAGAGGCAGCGCAGGTCAATACATATGTATACATAGTTTAATTTGTGTCACCATGTGTATGATCAAACTGTGCATGTGTGTGTGTGTATGTATATATCTCTGTCTGTCTGTCTGTCTGTCTATCTGTATCTGTATCTATATATCAGTGTGTGTGTGTGTGTGTGTGTGTGTGTGTTTGCACTTTGCGCCTGTGAAGCAATATATATCAGAACTGTATTCATACTTTTTTTTTTTTTAATGAAATTTGTGTCACAGGATGCGCTGTGCATGCATGGTGTATATGCATAGTCTACCGTTGCTCTTTCACACACATATTATTATCGTTAACGAAATACAAACAACATTGTACTTGTACTGTACTGTCAGTACACTGACGATGATGTATAATGAAGATGACACCTGATGATCAATGTGCAGGGTCCCCAAGGTGCCCGAGGAGATCCTGGCCCTGCTGGTCCTCCTGGTGGTCCGGTGAGTTCTCGTGACCCTTTCTCCCACAAGGTTTTCGTAGCCAGTGTGAGGAATGGGAATGCTCTTCTCCTACAAGGTCTATATATAGCCGGTGTGAGGAATGGGAGTTCTCCTGATGCTCTTCTCCTACAAGGTCTATATATAGCCGGTGTGAGGAATGGGAGTTCTCCTGACGCTCTTCTCTCTACAAGGTCTATATATAGCCAGTGTGAGGAATGGGAGTTCTCTGATGCTCTTCTCCTACAAGGTCTATATATAGCCAGTGTGAGGAATGGGAGTTCTAATCCTCTTCTCCTACAAGGTTTATGTAGCCAGTGTGAAGAATGGGAGTTCTCCTGATCCCTCTCTCCTACAAGGTTTATGTCACCAAAGTGAGGAGGAGTGGGCGGTTTGCAGGGCAAAATGAAATAGCATAGTACCTCAGGATGGGGTTCCAAGAATGTGTTAAAGGGAAATGATGTGAAAGCTGAAATGTGGGTGACCGAAAGTGGGAGAGAAAGTTAATTTTTTTTTTTCTTATGCCATCACTCTACCATGTCAAACTTTGCAAGCTACAGACAGTATGCTAGCCTACTTTTGCCAGTTGTCGTTGCTATCATAGTACAAACAGATGCCACAAATGTGTTCTGTGCTACCAGCCTAAGTTCAGAACCACATCTTTTTTTTTTTTTTCTCATGAGGGGAATGGAGAGGTTGGGAGGGCTGGAAGGATGGATGAGGAGGGAGGGGGGGGGTTGTTTGTCTCATTTCTGTGCCTTCACAATGCACATTACTCTCTTACTGTTAAGTATGGCTCACTGTTGCACACAGCCACACCCAGGTCAGCGTTATCATTGACTCTCTGCACCAGCAGTCTTCAGGGAGCTTTCGGTGTCAGGCAGTCATTAGGTCATCTGTCAGAAGGGGGGGGGAGGGGGGGGGGGGGGGGGGGGGGGGGGGGGACTTGTAATCTTGGTGAACCTGGGGTTGCGGGTTCAAATCTCCACCAGGCTGTTTCAGTACAGGAGGATTTTTTCCCTTGGGAGTTAACATTGGTTCTGACGCCACTTCCCATAAAGTCCTTCGAATGAGACTATAAACCGAGGTTCTGTGTGTGAACGCATGCATAACACACGTAAAATCCCATCACCAACTTTTGGAAGAGAAGGCCAATTTGGCTGTTGGTATAGATGACATGTTACACATAGCATACACCTTCCCTGAAGTTGGAGTATGGCTGCCTTAATGGTGGGATAAAAAAAAACAAAAAAACGGTCACATGCAAAACTCCATTGCCTGTCTATACAGGAGTGTCCGCAGGAGGATCAGCCTGCGTATGCAGAAGAAAAAAAACTGTCAGAGGAAGTACAGTACACTACACTTTTTCTCTCTCTCTCTTTTTTTTTTTTTTTCTTCTGCACTGTGCTATGGGAGGTACATTTATATTCGTGATGACCAGAAGATGGGAAGAAACCAATGAGGGGGAGGGGAGGGGAGAATACCAAACAAAATAGAACAAGGAGGGAGTAGTAGTGTATGGCCATTTTTTTTTTTCAAATCATCTTTTGAATGTATGCGAGTGTTGGGGAAGAAGCGAAAAAAAAAAAGCAGGAGCAGGAGAAAGGTCTGGAATTCTGGTAATATCATTTAGTATTGACATCAGTCGGCGCCATCAGTGAAATAAGGTGCTTTCCTTAGTCCCACCTTCAGTACTCTGAAAGTGTTTTTCTGTATTTGTGAACTGCATTTTAGTGTGTTTGTGTGTGTGTGCATGTGTATGCATGCATGCATACTCTCTCTCTCTCTTCTCTCTCTATGTGTGTGTGTGCGTGTACTCGCTCGCTCTCGCTCTGTGTGTGTGTGTGTGTGTGTGTTCTCTCTCTCACTCACTCTGTGTGTGTGTGTGTGTGTGTGTGTGTGTGTACAATTTTAAAACTTTGTGTGTCTGTTCACAGGGAGAAAAGGGCGGCATCGGTGACCCAGGACCTGCCGGACCTGCAGGTCCACCTGTAAGTCTTAACCAATCAAATTTCTTCATGTATTTTACCAGGCTTTTGATCCATATAGTTTATGTGTATTCATGTGTCATGTAATTACCGGCGCTTTGTTGTTGTAATTTGCTTGAATTCACTGAATTCTAGGTTTTTATTCATGTAATTTTCCGGTATTTAGACTTTTTGACTGCATCTCGTTCAACTCCTTATCCCATGCCTAAATAACAAGTAAAATGTGATGTTTCCTTCCTAATCATGTGCTGCTGTGAGTCAGTCGAATTTCAACTGCTGTAGTCAGCTTTTTCTTTTTTTTTTTTTTTTTTTTTTTTTTCCCGTTCTGACATAAACCAGTGAAATAACGTTATAGTGAGGCAAGTTTTTAGACAGAATCATAGCAGATGGTCATGACAGATAACTCTACAAGTATGAAAACCAAACCCATGTGAATTTGCTTGGTGGCAGAAAATATATTTGACTATAGTACAGTCACGTTCTATTGACTTGTTATAGATGAAGTACATCCTGTTGGAATAAGAAGTATTGAGGAAGTGATTAAGGATCAGCCCTTCTTTTCTCATGGAATCATATGTCATTGGATGATTGAAACAGTAAAAAAAAAAAAAAAAAAAAAAATGATATAGAAAAATTATATTTCAATAGCTTTCTGTTCTTTTTGTGTGCTGACTCCGAGTTATGGCAGTTTGAGTACGCCAACCTAAACCTTTCAACTGAACAGGAAATTACACGGCCAGTGGGTATGTCAGAGTTGAAAGGTTAAAGGTTATGCTTGTTGCAGGGCACCTCCTGTCCAGCTGGTGGTATAGGCCCAGTGGGTCCTAAAGGAGATACTGTGAGTATGGAGATGTGTGTGTGTGTGTGTGTGTGTGTGTGTGTGAGAGAGAGAGAGAGAGAGAGTATGGAGATGTGTGTGTGGTGTGTGTGTGTGAGTATGGAGATGTGTGTGTGTGTGTGTGTGTGTGTGTGTGTGTGTGTGGTGTGTGTGTGAGTATGGAGATGTGTGTGTGTGTATGTGTGTGTGTGTGTGTGTGTGTATGTATGGTGTACGTTTGTGTGTGTGTGTGTGTGTGGTGTGGTGTGTGTGTGTGTGTGTGTGTGTGTGTGGTGTATGTGTGTGTGTGTGTGTGTGTGTGTGTGTGTGTGTGTGTGTGTATGTGTGTGTGCGTGCGTGTGTGTGTGTGTGTGTGTGTGTGTGTGTGAATGTGGTGCATGTGTGTATGTGTGTTCGTGGGTGTGTGTGTTTTGCTGTTACTTTATATACATATTTGTTACGTTACTCTTATACCACTCGCCTCTTAGCACTGTGCGATCACTGGTTGAAAATGCTTTGACAATGCTGATTCCAGGGCCCTGAAGGAGCTCAGGACAGCAGGGTTCAGAAGGAGATCCTGGTCCCCGTGTAAGCTTATTTGAATTTTTTTAATGATTTGATTGGGTGATGTAAGAGAAAGTGATCAAAATGAAGCAGAGATAATGTATATCTTATTTGATTTTTTTTTTTTTTAATTTCAGTGTTTGAGGAAGAAAAAAGGAAGTAGAGCCAGGATTAGACAATGTGTACTTTTGTGTGTATTTTTGTTATGCACCATGGAGTGTTTCAAACAGACACAGTTGTAGAGCGGTTTTGTGGCCTATCTGATTTCAGAGGTTTATTGGGAGTTTTTAAGCACATTCGGAGGTACATATTACACTTAGTGAAGTGACTGTAGGTGGAAATTGAAAGAGATTTTCAGAGAGAAATTATCATTAATCCATCAGTCAAAAGGGACCAACAAGTTAAAAAGACAAATCACAACGCGTTTCGACTTCTTTGGTCTTCTTCAGGCAAGAGAAACAACATTCAGTACAATGAAAATGAAGAACGAGCAATCACTTACCTTTTCAAATTTGGTGCAAGATGTTGTTAGACTGTTGGCAGAGACAAACCCATAGCTCACTGCCATTTTGCAGCGTTCATGTCCGCAGGTTTTTCTGCCAGTCACCATCAGGTGCTGTGAATGTGATCAGGCAGCAGCCTGAAGTTGCCAGAAGAAATGGGTTTCTAGCTTTAGAATCAAACTCTCTCAGGTCCTAGGTCCTAGGGTTTTTGTTTTTTTTTTTTTTTTTTGCTACAGTTTCATGCTGTGTGTAGTTTTTACTGTATTTCTCTTAGGATTCCTTCAGATACCTGTGTTCTCCTCTTCTCAGGGTTTCACAGGTTTGCTCTGTTCGTGTTGGTTAGACTCATGTACATTATCCATGGTAGACTGCAGATGTTATAAATGAGAGAGAGAGAGAGAGAGAGAGAGAGAGTGGTTGTTTTTTTTTAACCCTAAAAGTTTAATAGAGAGGAGGAGAGGAATCACACATGGTATATATCAATTAATGCTAAAGAGTTTGGAGAGTGGATGGGGAGGGGGCTGTGGAAAGGGGGGAGATGCATGGGGGGATGTAGGCTGGGTTAAGGTGTCAGGGTGAGGAATCAGGGGGAATATTACTCAGAGGTTTTTGTTTTTTGCTGGTGTTGTTTCTCTCTCTGGTGGGAAGAGGTTCGATGTTGTTGGTGGGAAGGAAGGAATGGTGGGATGGTATGGGGTTTATAGGTCAAGGGGGTAGCAGGGGATGTTACTCAGTAAATGACATGAGAGTGACGTTTCTGTGTCATGCATGTGTTTGATGATTTTGCAGGGCTACAGAGGGCCCACTGGACCTGTCGGTCCTCCCGGGATGGATGGGGACAAGGTCAGTGCTGTCTGTGTGTGCTGTGTGTGTGTGTGTCTCTGTGTGCTGTCTGTCTGTGTTATCTGTGTGTGTGTCTGTCTGTGTTATCTGTGTGTGTGCTGTCTGTCTGTGTTGTCTGTCTGTGTGTGTGTGTCTCTGTGTGCTGTCTGTGTGTGCTGTCTGTCTGTGTGTGTCTGTCTGTCTGTCTGTCTGTCTGTGCTGTGTGTGTCTGTGCTGTCTGTGTGTGTGTCTGTCTGTGCTGTCTGTGTGTGTGTGCTGTCTGTCTGTGTGTGTGTGTGTGTCTGTCTGTGCTGTGTGTGTGTGCTGTCTGTCTGTGCTCTCTGTGTGTGTCTCTGTCTGTGCTGTCTGTGTGTGCTGTCTGTCTGTGCTGTCTGTGTGTGTGTCTGTCTGTGCTGTCTGTGTGTGCTGTCTGTCTGTGCTCTCTGTGTGTGTGTCTGTCTGTGTGTGCTGTCTGTCTGTGCTGTCTGTGTGTGTGTCTGGTAGGCAGCCTGAGTAGTGTGAAGCAGGGCGTTGACGTGGAAGTGTTTACCATCGCTGTGTGTCTGGGGAACAAACCGCTCTAGTGTGGGATGGTGTGTGTTTGCAGGAATGCGTTTACAGCTGCCTTATGTCTACTGAACAGTTGATTTAGTATGGGATTGAGAATGTTGACAATGGGTGTATGTCTACTGAACCACTGATTTAGTATGGGATTGAGAGTGTTTACAGAGGGTATATGTCTACTAAACAGCTGATTTAGTATGGCATTGAGAATGTTTACAGAGGGTGTATGTCTACTGAACAGCCGATGTAGTATGGCATTGAGAATATTTACAGAGGGTGTATGTCTGGTGAACAGCCGATTTACTATGGGATTGAGAGTGTTGACAGAGGGTATATGTCTGCTGAACAGTTGATTTAGTATGGGATTGAGAGAGTGTTACAGAGGATGTATGTCCACTGAACAGCTGATTTAGTATGGGACGGAGAGAGTGTTTACAATGGGTGTATGTCTGCTGAACAGCAGCTGATTAAGTTTGGGTTTGAGAGTGTTTATGGTGGGTGTATGTCTACTGAACAGCTGATTTAGTTCAGGATTGAGAGTTTGTAGGAGTTTACTGTGGCTTGTACCAGCTGAACTGACACTAAAGTGTGGGACAGGGTATTTATATGGAAGAGTTCAACTGTTGTTGTGCGTCTACTGAACAACTGCTATACTATAGGATAGGGAGTTTGTATGGAGTTGTTTACTATCACTGTGTGTGTGTGATGAGTACTTAAGTGTGAGATTAGAGCAGTGATATGGACATGTTCACTGTCTCTGTATGTCCACCAGATAACTGGTTCAGTGTGAAACAGGGTGATGGTCTGGATGTTCATAATTTCCGCAGGTGAACTTCAGAGTTTAAGTGGAGGAATGAAAAAAGCAAGTTTATCACAGTATCTGACTCTAACTGTGTACTGTGTCCTCAGCATGAATTGATTTCTTACAGGGAGAAAGGGGCCCACCTGGAGAGATCGGAATGAAAGGAGAATACGGTCCACCGGTAAGATGGCTGTCGGCTCTGTCTGAATTATGTTAATTTTTGTGTAATCTGTTTGTTTTCCTCAACATATAGTCAGGAAGAAATTGTGTGACACTTGCAAGATAAAAGCAAAAGAAATGTTTTACCTGGGTTTTGTTTTGGTTTAATGGTAATGAGCTCATTGTGTGACACTTGCAAGATAAAAGCAAAACAAATGTTTTACCTGGGTTTTGTTTTGGTTTAATGGTAATGAGCTCAGAGCATCCTGACTGCAAGAAAATACCACAAAGGGTATTGAAATTGCATCTGTGCTTTGATTATCAGTTTAAAGAAAAAGTTGTTCCATGGGTATGCCTTTATGGACAAGTGATCTTATTCATGTTTTGTTCTTTTCACATTTCAACAAACCCTGTGTCATTATTAACAATGTTGCTGTTCAGCTAGAAGCAGTTTGTGAAATTGTCTTTGAAGAGAAAAACATTTAGGAGATTTCGAAAGATCTTTTTCTTTCATGGAGATGTAAAAGAAATTTCCTTTTTTCCTGTGAACGTGAGCATACAAATGTGGGAATAGCACTGGTCAGCAAGCAGATGGGCAAGTAAATAGAGAAGTGACTTAATACTGAAATGTAGACAAGTAGAGCAAACTGATAGGTCAGGGTTTGCACAAGACTGGCATGATGAATATTCAAG
>JADBJO010001719.1:267500-320000 GCA_016801955.1 Conus betulinus | reverse complement strand
TAGACCACGCAAAAAGGTTCTGAAGGAATAAAGCTATCAACAGATTCAGGAAGGAAGGAGAAAGAAAGAAGAAAGAGAAGAAAAAGGTTACAGAGTAACAGGTATCTGGAAGGAACAAGCGTGAGATGAAAGTGGTGGAAGGACAGAGAGAGTAATGGGTGAGAGAGGGAGTGAAGGGCGTGGAAGGATGGAGAGAATGATAGGAATGGGAGAAAACGAACAGCGGCTTGGACAGAGATGAATTGGGGAAAGGATAGGGCACAGAAGGTGGAGACAGGAGGAGGGGGGGGGGGGTTTAACGAAGAAAGCAGAAAGTTCTTAAAGGATTAAGCTTTGAAAGAAAAAAAGTGGATGAATGAACGGACAGGAAGTGAGGAAAAAAGGGGAGTAATGGAAGCAGGGGGATGCAGAAGGTGAAATGATGGGCGAGGAGGGGAGGGGAGGGTGATAGGAAGCTGGGAGGTCCAAAAAGTTCTGGAGGGATGAGAAAGAAAAAAAAAATTAACGAAAGGGAGAAAACTGTTGGTTGGCACCCTTCATGGTGGTGAGAGGAAGGGAAGCAATTTGGCAAAAAGTTATTGAAGGAAATAACATGACAGAAATTGGATGGGGGGAAGGGGGCAGGGAGGGGGGTGGTTACAGATGGTAAAAAGTTATTGAATGAACATGCATTGGAAATTGATGGATGAACAGAAACGGAAGGGGATGGGGAGGAAGCGGATGGTAAGAATGGAGAGGGCATACAGTTCTGGATTGTATAATCAAGGAAGGGGAGGGGGGGACAGAGGGGATGGTAAGAGATTGATGGGAGGTGAGTGTGAATGTGTGTCTATGTGAGAGAGTGTGTGCGTGTGTGTGTGTGTGTGTGCGCGCGCGGGGGCGTGCGTGCATGCATGCATGGGGGGAGGGACAGAGGCAAAGAGTTCTTGAATGAAAAACAAAACACAGGAAGAAAATTGGACTGTGACAGAATGAGGAAAGGTGTGGGTGTACAGAAATAAGGAAGGGAGACAAACAGTGCTGTAAAATGGGTTCATCATGTGAACAGTTTGCACGCAACCAGTCCCTAGGAATGTGTGTGATTGATTTGGTAGACTGGTGATCATCAGATTCACAGACTGAGTGACAGTGGGGGGCGAGAGAGAATGGATCAAGAAAAAGACAAAAAAAAAAAGAGTAGATATTGGGATGATGGAAGAAGAAGGAGATTGAGGGAGGGAAGAGAGAGAGAGAGAGGGGGGGGGGGGAGGGAGGAGAGAGAGAGAAAGAGAAAGAAAAAAGGGAGACAGAATAGTACAATACATAACATAGCTGTGCAAGAACTTGCATATAAAAAGGGGAAGAATTTCACACATATTTTGTTTTGTCACAGGGACCCCCTGGACCAGACGGACCGCTAGGACCAGCTGGTCCTGCCGGACCATCAGTAAGTTATTTTTAGTGTCTCTGAATGTTGGTGTCATTAGCGCTGCCTGAAACAGATGTTGACAGGGGGTTTTTTTATGGAAACAGAGGTGTGTGTGTGTGTGTGCGTGCGTGCGTAAGTGTGTGTGTGTGTGTGTGCGCACATGTTGGTTTGTGTATGTGTGCATATATTTGTGGGGGGGGGGGGAGGGGTGTGCGTCTGTGTGTTTATGTGTCTTTGTTTTGTCTTCTCTGTCTCCTCAGAGGCATTACTCCCATCCAGCCCCCCCCCCCACCACCCCCTACCCCCCCTCTCTACCCCCTATCCCCATCTCCCTTCCCCTCTTCCCGCCCTTCCTTCCCTCTTCCCCCTCCCTCTCCCTTCCTTTCCCCCTCTTCCCCCTACTCCTCTTGCCCCCTTTCCTCCCTCCTTCCCCCTCTCACCCCCCCCCCCCCCCCCCACACACACACACACAGACCCACACTGAGGATATTTTATTGCAGGCCCAGCACCAGCAGTCTGCAGGGAGCCATCAACATCTGGTTGCCATTTGTTTTGTTTTTTTTTAAATAGATTATTGCTGCATAGATGTGTTTTTTCTGGTTGATTTGATCCATTTTGTTGTTGTTCTTGCAGACTGAGTGTGCTAGTTAAACAGCATGGCTGACAACCCCACCCTGACCCCTTCAGCCTAATCTTCTCTTCCCCCCAAATGTCAATAGTTAAGCTATTTTTTATAAGAATTGCTATGTATCTTGATGATGCTTGTGTACGTGTTAGGGTTGTTTGTTTGTTGTTGCTTATTAAGCTTATGAAAGTATAACTACAAACCTTCAGGAATTCTTTTTGAATTTCTGTGATTTAGATCATATACATGAAATTCTGAATTCATGAAAAAAAAAACCAACAGATTTTTGACATTTGGTTTTTAAAAGTTGGGGCATGGGGCGAGAGGGGTGGGGGTGGGGGGCATTTTTCAACAGGGATAACAACGTAATGCAGATTGGATCCCAAATGATGTTACATGGATCCTAACAATTACACGGATGGGAAATGCATTTTCATTTTAAAAACCTCCATGTGTCTACTGAAACATAAAGAGATCAGGAATGCCTTCGGTCAAAAGCCAAACTGCCCCCTCTTCAGCAGACACCCCACCCCTCCACCGCCCCTTCCTCATCCCGTGATTCCTGAATTTTACCCCAGAAAGTCGGCAGACATGTTTATTTGGTTAACTTTTCTCCTGTGGTGACTGTCACCAGTCTCTTCGGAGGTGTGGGTTCGGATCCCACCGCTGCCACCATGTAAGAAGTAGTGGGTATCTTAACCCATACATACAAGGAATAAGGCATGACACAAAGCTTCATTATGTTTGTTTATGAAGCGGAACAGTTAAACACCAGAGCATTATGGGTAAGAGACATGCGCAGTGCATAGGTGACTGACGTTGTCTGCTTGTCTGTACCTCAACACTACTACAGTGAGGGTTCTTTTATGGTGCTGAAGGGTCTGCTGAACCTGGGCAATTTACAGAGCAACAACTTGAAAGTGATGTGGGTTTGTTTCTAATACTGCAGAGTGACACTGTGTATCTGCGTGTGTAGTCTGTAGAACCCAGACAATGAAAAGAACAGAAACCAGAAAGTGAAACGGGTTTGTTTTTATAATCTGCAGGCTAGTACTGTGTTTCTGCATCTGTGTGGTCTGCAGAGCCCAAAACAACTAAAGGAACAGCAACTTGAAAGTGAGAAGGGGTTTGTTCTACCAACTGCAGAGTAATGCTGTGTCTCAATGCCTGTCCACACAGGGACCCACAGGTCTTCCAGGCACCCCAGGAAGGGAAGGACCCATGGGCCGCAAAGGAGAGCTGGACCCTCCGGGGTCTCCTGGTGCACCAGGTGCTGATGCTGACAGGGTGAGTGAGTGTGTCCATGATGGGGATGACAGTCAGTAGTGTTGGTGGTGATGGCGATGATGATGGGTGGTGATGTGATTTTTTTTCTATGTATTGGAGATTACTTTATTTTATAATGGAGTTCCCCAAATATTCTAATATCTGCAAAAGAAGGTTTCCTCATAAACGTTTGTATCCAAAGTGAGTATTTCCATTTCATAATTTATCAAATTTGCACAAACACAAAGAGGCGCTCTTAACATTATCCTAATGCAACACAAACATTGAACAATGTTGTTTTGAGATGCTGTCTCATGGGTAAGTCCATGATGCAGATATAACATAAGATCATGGTTTTATGCTTTTGTATGCTGGCGTTTGAAATCTTTCATGTCCCAAAATGTGTACAAGTAATTAAGTCTTGAAATCTTGAATCATGTGTGTGTTGTGTGCATGTGTGTGTGTGTGTGTGTGTTAGTGCGTGTGTTAGTGCGTGTGTGTGTGTGTGTGTGTGTGTGTGTGTGTGTGTGTGTTAGTGCGTGTGTGTGTGTGTGTGTGTGTGTGTGTGTGTGTGTGTGTGTGTGTGTGTGTGTAGGGTCCACCAGGCCCACGCGGTACCAAGGGAGAAGAAGGTCGAACCGGACCCCCTGGTCAACCGGGTCCTCAGGGAGAACGAGGCAGTGACGGAGAGAAAGGCGACCCTGTGAGTAGCCTCCCCTGACGAGTTTTCCATTTTGATTATTTACTTGTTCGCACATTTCTGTTACAGCGCGCTCCCTGTGTAACAGCTTTAAGAAATCCTGTAATAAATGGATGATTAAAGAAAATGAGTCCTTACTCAGAAATAAATCTAGGTTAAAGTAGCAAAACGTTCAGATTGATTTTTTTTTTTTTTTTTAAAGTTTGAAGGGAAGGACTCCTTACTGAGAAATAGGTCTTGTGTAGAAAAGACAAGAAATGGTTATTCTGCCAAGTCTGATGAAACTAATGCTTGTACTTGCTGAGAAGACACCAGCATCAAAGTTTTCTACAGAAAGAAACGAGCATGTGCAGACACACACGCGCGCACGAACGCATGCACGTACGCACGCACGCACACACACACACACACACACACACACACACACACACACACACACACACACAAAATACATACAGGCAACTGAAACTGTATGGCTGTAGACCTTCACTTTTTTTTACACATGTGAGTCAGAAACGCTCCAGAGGAAAGTCTTTAATTTATTGAAGGGGAATAACTGGGAAGTAACTTAGAACAAAGTCAAAACCATTCCAGAAAAGAGAACAAGTCTCTACAGGGAGAGAACTTTTGAGGGGAAGTAAATGAAGGAGCAAGTCTCCGTAGGGAGTGAGCCTTCGAGGGGAAGTAAATCTATACACACAAAGTCAGATATTCCCAAAAAGCTATTTCTTTGAGTCATTTTTTTTTTGTTATGTTTTTGTTAGTAAGTTTAATGACAGAACTATTCCAGGAAATAAGTCTTTAATCCTTTCTAGCCGAGAGCGGCACGTGCAGCACAACTGCTGCCGCGGGCTTGCGCACAGCGCTCAGTCCCTGCCAACGTGCATATTTCACCACTTTTTAATTAATTTTTATGGTAGCTAGACAACAACTGACAGTGTTGTGTTGGGTGTCATAGGAAATAACAAACGCTCAACTAATTGAACATACTAATTTTGAATCATCCACTTTCAATGTGCAGACAGGATTGTGCATTGAAAACATGTCTGACAAGTAAAAAAAAATTCTTTCTTTACATTCTATTCCGTTCTGTTACAACACCAAAGCAGAAGATGAAGGGATGGCTGCACCTTCAAACAATTCACTCTTATCTTTCATAGTTTTCTATCTCTCTATCGCTCCCCTCAACTCCAGATCCACTTTGTAATATGATTTCAAGCGCTTCATTGAGTGAGAAATCGCTGCCACCCCTTTGTCTGACTGACATTTTTTCATGCGCGCTTAGCAAAGCCCGGTGCCGTCAGTTCCTTTGTTTCCAAAGCTGCTGGGGTCAGCCAAATCATGATAGAGCACTGAAAGTAAGGTCTACTACTCGATTTAACATCCCAAAGACTAGTTTCAGAACTTATTTCCCTTGGATCATTCTATGGAAAGTGTTGGAATTTTTCATGTTCCAGTCACACGGTAGAGTGTGACACGGCAGAATGTACTGTCTGTCCCTCACACAGCTTTGGGTGCTGCGGCTCAAGGGAAAGAAATCCCATCACACTTTGTCGTATGACACGGCTGGTAAAGGTTAAAAGGAAAGAGTCTTTAGTCAGAAGTTAATCTGGTACATTAACAAAACTATGTAAAGAAAAGGGAAAATAAGGCAATGTCAGTAGGGGGCTTAAGGGGTGGTGACCTGCGAATATTGGATCAGAACAGGTGCCAGTGAACACAAATCAAAGTGACTCGGCAGCAGTGCAGTGTCTCCTCTGATGGGTAGTCTCTTGATGACTTGACATTGACTGCTCCCTGTGGATTGCCGGGGCTGTGGCAGGCCAGGTCAGGCTGTGGCCATGGATGGGGGAGGGGGGGGGGGGGGGGGAGCAGTGTGGGTGTAATGCCAGTGATGTGGCACAGAAGATGGTACAGCGAAAAAGGGAGGTAAATAGTATTGTCAAAGACAAAAGTGTTCCAGACAACCAAAGGAGGACAGGGGTTCTTGTTGGGAGGTTTCGGTGCATTGTTCCATTGGGTTGTGTCAGTTGGCAAGCGCCACTGAAATCACATGGAGTTTGGTTCATTAAACTTCATTTTTAAAAAAAATTTTTTAAAAAAAAAAACAAAACCTGAAAATGGTTGTTGAGTCCTTATTCTGTGCCCATGAAGAAGCAGTCGTACGAAGCGATACCATGTGCTTTAAAAAGTGTTCTCCACACACTGCATTGATGGATGCATGCGTCTGTCCATCAGTGTTCATGATTTTGTGTCATCATTCATATTTCAAGAGCCCCTCTCTTGCCTCAGTTTTCCTGGCTGTCTTGAAATCAACTTTCCTGGTGTCTGTATGTAAGAGTTCTCACAATGTATGGTGACATGGGGATGTTGCGGAGACTTTGAGCTGTTAGCAGTGTTCGCTAGGCCTAGGCCTTTACCCAACATACACTTCTGCAAGGTTTTCTGGATGATGATTGTTACTCATTGAAAAGTTTTTACCAGTCCACATTTTTTGTGTTCAGGGGACATTTGGTCCTCCTGGTCCCCAAGGAGAAACAGGAGAACAGGGACAAAAGGTGAGTAAGGAGAAGGGACGGGAAAGGTGTGTGCAAAAGTATATCCAAAGTCCCCTCGATTGTATTCCTGAGCCATTTTGAAGTGCTTATTTCAGTAATGACCCCACAACAGCAAGAAAGCTTTTGAATTTTGGAATGTATGGAGTGGTGAAATTTTTTTAAATGTGTAATATTACTTTTTCTTTCATTTTTGTTTGTTTTTCAGATTTCTGTTGCTGTGATGTTGGAAACGCATGACTGGCATCAAGTCATATTGCTAGTAATTGATTTCTGATGCCTGAAGAAATGAAAACAGGTGTTGTCTTTTGGTATACTTGTATAACTAATATCTCAGTGTCTGTCAGTGCATGATAGTGATTGTATTGAACCGGTGGCACATGAGATATACAACTCCTGTGTAGAATTGTTCACATATCTATGTTTGTTTGTTTGTTATTCTTTTACAGGGAGAGCCAGGAATAGCTGGTGAAGATGGAGAACCAGGTCCCCCAGGAATAGTGGTAAGAAGATGAATTTCCCTGAAATTGTCCCCTTTCAGATTGCTGGTTTCTGTGTTTCTTCCTGTGTATGTGAGAGAGAGAGAGAGATTGTATGTGTATGCATGTGAGTGTGTAATCACGTTTGTGTGTATGACTTTTGTTTTGTGGTATGTGAGAGAGAGAGAGAGAGAGAGAGACGTTCCTTCCAAACTTTTTTCTTTTGTAAATTTTTTTTTTTTCATTTTTGTTCTTGTAATGTTTTTTTGTTTCTTTTGCCCAAACTGAGATGACAACTTAATGAAAATAAAATACTGAATTTTTGCTTTCAGTCATATCTCTGATGATGTATATATTCAGCTGAAATTTTTTCCTGTTGAATGTGAAAAAAAAATATGAAAAGACTGATAAGCGTCATGAAAAGGCAGTGTGCATGAGCAAATGCATATACAATGTACATACCCTGAGTGAGTATGCTGATTATTGTACTCAGGTAATATGCCTTAATCATGATTTTGCACCAGTGTGCTTATGTGCTGAGGTCACATACCTTAATTATGATTTGACACCAAATCACTATATGAATCATGTAAGCGTTTTTGAGGCTGAGTATCAGTTTGAGCCATAGTCTGATACTAAACTGATAATGGATTGAATGAACACCTCACCACTAATCGTTTCTTTCCTTTTTCTTTTTTTTTTTTGAATTTGTACCACTGACATCATTCACAATCTAGAAATGCATGAACTACGCCCTACCTGATGGAAGATTTCAGGCCTTGGCATTGACCTGTGACCCTGTCTTGGCGCCAGGTGGTCACCCTGAAATAGTCCCTCTGCTTTCATTGTAATCTGTCTGCTTGGAATCACTTGGCATATGCCTTGATGTGTGGATGAAAGAAAAAAAGGAGAATCAACTTTAGGACACGGTAAAAATTCTCAAAACAATCACTTGGCATATGCCTTGATGTGTGGATGAAAGAAAAGAAGGAGAATCAACTTTAGGACACTGTAAAAATCCTCAAAACAATGAAATAGTGCCTATCTATAAATACTCAAGCTCTAAAGCTCGGCCTTGACACATTGATTTTTGGTGTGCAGCCTCATAGTGCATGTTGTTGGTGTATGTCCATACTGAACATCTGTCCCTTGAAATTCACAGAAGCTACTTAACATATTTTGTGTGTACATTCTCATTGTTACGTTATGTTAAAGGGATGATGACCATAGTAATGTTTTCAACCTGATTTCAGGGACCTGTTGGACCTCCTGGTGACATTGGCTTGCCGGGTATACCAGGCAAACAGGTAAAGATCTCTCTCACTCTCTCTCTCTCTCTCTCTCTCTCTCTCTCTCTCTCTCTCTCTCTCTCTCTATAATGCAGACTAGTAAGATTTTGCAGACAATGCCAGATTGGGAATTTTACAACAAAAATTTCCATATTTCCAAGCAGACAAATAACTATACAAAAAAAGGTTATCAAGCATCTGTTGTGATAAAAATTGAAGGAAGTGGATGCAAAAGAAAAAGAAAAGAAAATGAAAGAAAAAAAGAAAGAAAGAAAAAGGTGTGATGCAGTACTGAAATGAAAAGTACTGATTGGTTCAGATAGATGGGAGATGGCCCCTGGCAAGATGTCTTATTGCAGCATTTGCCACAAAACTGTAGCTAGAGTTGGCATAATGGGAATACCTTATCTCAGTTCATTATTATCCCAAACATGGAGCATAATACACACTCTCCATATCTGTGATGAGAGATGCCAGCTATGTAATTTGAAAAAAAAAGAGTATTGCTTGTATTTATGTTGTTTCTATTTCATTCATTGTCTGTGTGAGAAAAATGTAATCTAAATGCACCCCCTCCTCTTCATCACCTTCACACACACACACACACACACACACACACACACACACACACACACACACACACACACATTTATTTCAGTTAATTTTTTTCTGTCATTTGTGTTCTTTATTACTTATCTAGATGGGAAAGATCTCTGTAGTGATCAGTTTCTTTACAAAAAGAATTTGTTCTTTTTGAAGTTTTACCTGTCATTTGTGCCTTTAGTTATTTATGTTTGGTTCCTTTGAAGTTTTATCTGTCATTTGTGCTTTTAATTACTTATCTATGGCTTAGTTCTTAGTAGTGATCAGTGTCTCTATGAATAGATGTCAATTTATTTACATCCAGGGAGAGATGGGCACGCCAGGAGTGCCAGGCGGACCAGGAGAGCCAGGCACTAAAGGAGATCGAGGATTCCGAGGCACTCCAGGTCAACGAGGGCAACCTGGCCCCCCTGTGAGTTATTTCCCTTTATTTCCCTTGTAGTCATAGATTTTGCTTTTCTTGTGTGGTTTACATGTGTGTGTGTGTGTGTGTGTGTGTGAGAGAGAGAGAGAGAGAGAGAGAGAGAGAGAGAGAGAGAGAGAGTAGAATTATTGTAGTTGTATGTGCATTTAAGGTGGGGGAGGTGGGGGGGATCTGATTTTTGTGGGGAAGGCTTTGACAAAAATTTACATTAGAATATATAAGAAAAAAAAAAGAAAAAAAAGAACTCAAATGTTCATTCGCAGTGCATAGTCATTCAATGCACCACATAGACAGAAATGAAATTTGTCCATTGCTTCAGTGCGTTTCCTGTCATGAGATCAATTGTTCTATGTTACTGTGACTTTCCACGGTCAAAGATTTTACATTGATGAACATCAAAGTCATATCCCTAGTTTGTACAATCTTTGAATGGCTGATATTTTCAGTTGTTATGGTTAGATTGATTTGAATATCCCCAAACAGTTGAAAGTTTGATTCAGTATAACTTGATTATTAATAAGTGTATGTAAGCATTACTGGTGGCATAAAAGTAAGTGATTATGTATTTGTTCCCGGTCAGATATCATCTGATGAAAAGATGGTCAATGAAACCAGTAAACTGAACTGAAAAATGTCCTTTTTTTGTGTGCGCAATACATTTGTATCTACACAGTTTGTTTGCCTGTCAGGACTTTCGGATTTTTTAGGCTGTTGTGTGTATAAATGAATGACTGGGACAAGTTCTGCCACACTCTCTTAGTCATGATGAAAACCCAGTGATTGTGACTTGACAAGCTCTTAGTCATGACTAAAACCCAGTGATTGTGACTTGACAAGAAGAGTGCAAAGTATGTCTCTTTGAATTAATTCAGAAGTTGTTGCTGGTTTTTTTTTTTTTGTTTGTTTTTTGTTTTTTACTCTTTTTTTTTTTTTTTTTTTGTTTTGTTTTTTTTTTTTAGCTTCGTGTCAGTATTGATTGCCTCCCATGCTATATTGTTTGTTTCAGGGCGCTGATGGTCCTACTGGTGTTCCTGGTCCCCCAGGACAGACCGGTCCTGTGGTAAGTATTGAGGGGGGGGGGGGGGGGGGAGAGAGAGAGTGTGTGTGTGTGTGTGTGTGTGTGTGTGTGTGTGTGAGGAACAATTGTTTGAAAGTGGTGCGGTAAGTTGTGTTAAGGCCACTTACTTTACCATGGATTTTTGTCTTTTTGTTTCTGCCGCCCTTTACTCTTTCCACAAATAGATTTCTGCATGAGGAGGAAAACTACTTTGTGTGTGTGTGTGTATGTGTGTGTTTTTGTTTTTGTTTTTTGTTTTGTTTATGTGCCAAGAAAGATAACTCCTTCAAGAATGCTTATTTTGAAATGGTTATTTTTCAGCTTTACGAAATTAAAAGAAGCAGATGTGCATGTTTTGTGCATCTTATGCACCATCATGTGGTGACGGAGTCAGCAGAGAAGAGGAAAAAGAAATTGTACATTCTAAAGTAGTTTTATAATATACCTGTTCAAACAAATAACTTCTTTCTACTTGGCGTGGTACAATGCCATATTATTAGAATTTTTTTTGTGTGTTTTAAATTGGAGGAGAGCTGCGAGCTTACCACCCCTCCTTAACCAGTCAGGCTGAAAGAGTGATCTCCCATAGTGAGTTCACTTCATGACTTGTATCGTGACCCGTGCACAAAAGGAGTCCCTCTTGAACACAGATTAGTAACTCTTGTCCTCCTGAGGTGAGGATTGTCAGGGGGACCTTATCTTTCATGGGTGCATGTTTTAAATATTGATAGATGTATAGATGCATAGAAAGATGGGTAGGCAGGTAGGCAGCTAGATAGATAGATTAGACAGACAGACAGATACAGATATATCTAGATATAGGGATGTAGTTACAGATATATTATGTAAAATGTGTCAATTTATAATGCTTCATACAGTGTACACCCAATGTATAAATGGCAAAAAAAGAAAAGTGCCAAAAAAAAAAAAGAAAAAAGAAAAAAACTTGTCCACAGACCATGCCTATCCATGGACAATGTACTACCAAGGGTTAGTATTCAAGAATGCCTGCTGTAGAGAAAATGATGTACATCTCTAGTACAGAAGAAAAATGACACATTTCATAAGAGATCTTGTATGTAGAGACACCAAGGCCAATCATGCACCAAGAGACATCAGCTGGTCAGGCTGCTGCCCCCTCTATTTTGGTAATGTGCTGATCAGAGTTTTTCGCCCTCCTCCCTATTATTCTGCAGTATGTCCAAACTGTATGAGAATTCACTGACTTGAGTGGACCTCGCCAATGTGATCCTTGCCCTTGGTGTTGCAGGGAGAGACAGGTGCCCCTGGACCCCCCGGAACTCCAGGAGAACAAGGGCCTCTGGTAAGGGTGTGGTGGTGGAAGAGGGTGGAAAAGGGGTAAAGTGTTAGAAGGGATAGAGTGTGTGTGTGTGTGTGTGTGTGTGTGAGTGTGTGTGTGTGTGTGACCGATGTTGTAGTGTTGGTAGGTGTGGCGTCAGGGTGTGTGTGTGTGTGTGTGTGTGGTTGCAGTGTGGATGTGTTCGCATGTGTGTGGAGGGTGGGTGGATATGTGTGTGTATGTTTTGAGTGCAATATGTATGTGTGTGTGTGTTTGTGTGTGTGTGTGTGTGTGTTTGTGTGTGTGTGTGTGAGGGTGGTTGGATGTGTGTGTATGTTTGAGTGCAGTGTGCATGTGTGTGTGTGTGTGTGTGTTTGTTAATTAGCCTGTTTCGGACGTATTTCCCTTCTCTGATTCTCCTTTTCTTTCTCTCTCCCCTCTCCGTCTTTCTCTGTCTGGTTGTCTGTCTGTCTCTGTCTCCACCTCTCTCTCTCTGTCACAAGCATGCACATGTGCATGCACGCACATACAAACGCATGCACATTCACACACACACACACACACACACACACACACACACTTTTCACAATGAACATTATGTACAGGGACGCGCAGGACCTCCTGGCAAGAAGGGCAGCCGAGGCCTGAAGGGCGTGAAGGTGAGATGAGGGTTGCTGCTCCCTTGGCTCATAAATCAATGTCTCATTTTGTGTGATTGATACTTTAGTTCACAGTGCTATGGAAATGAATCTGTGACGTTTTGGACAAGAAGATTGCTGACATCATTTTCACATCTCATTCAAAGCAGTTCTAAGTTTAGTAGGCCTAACAGTCTGTCTCAGTCGGTGGTATTTTGCAGAATGTGTTCTCTCCCTTGAAAATAGAAAATGAAGATGTTTAAACTTCAGTTAGGAATCAGTCTGTAGTTTATAGTGACATAGTGATCTTTGCAAAGTAGTTTATGGATTGCAGACTTCAATGAAGAGAGGAGTAACAGTTTGTCAGCAGTGTGGTTGCAACTATTATATAGACTCGATTTTAATAGGGCAACACCCCTAGACTGTCCCCAACCTCTTCACCCACCTGACCGCTACCACCCCACCCCCCCCCCCCCCCCACCCACACACCTCATCCGCCCACCCCTGTGGTCAGAGCTATGAAGAACATGAACCGATTTGGGCCAGAGAGATGCCATAATCCTACTTGGGGCAAACATGCTTAAATTACGAGCCACGATCATGAGAATCAAATGGGGAAAAAGTTGATGCCTCAGAAAAGACCCTTAGATGACTCACCTGCCTCTGACTGATATGACATAATCTTGCCTTAGTGACAATTCAGATCACTTTCTAGAGATTTCATGCTTTGTTGTTGTTATAAAACAACTTTCATAATTCAGCGCACGCACACACACACAATTGAAAAAATTTTGCGAAAGCTCCGCCCAAGAAAACGCTGACAAACGAATCACAAGACAAAACATGATGTGTTTTGACCTCTTAGGTCTTCTTCAGGCAACATACACGACACTCAGGACGACGAAAATGAATGAGCAGTCACTTCACCCAGTTCAACGCAAGATGGGCATTGAATCAGAAGGAAGAAAAAAGAAAATAATTTTGAATTGTTTAGGCATCAGGAAGAATAAATGTTATTATAATTGCTTACAGTTTTTTCAGTGAGCTTGAGTGATGTATCACGGTATATTGGTATGACTTTTCTTTACTTTTTATTTTGTGTACAGGGTCATCGCGGCCCCCCCATGGGTAACCTCGGAACAGAAGGTCAACCAGGCATGAAGGTGAGAGCCTGGCCCATTCGGTCCCGCCGGTCCCAAGGGAGACAAAGGACAGGATGTGAGTATGACATGGGGAAATGGCGTTTTGATGTGTTCCAAGACTTTTGAATTTACACAGCTGATTGGTTCTCATAGACAGGTATATGCATATGCTCGTTCGTTTGTACAGGTTTCATGTTTCAAGACTTGCCCAACACTGGATGCATGTATTACCCCATCATGCTGAACACAGTGTGAAGTAGGTACAGTTTGGATAGAATGTCATGTAAAGGGGAGGAGACCCATCCCTTTCTGTTATAGCTCTTTTGTGTGGTATAGAAGACTCTGTGATTTGAACTTATGTTGTCTGGTACAGGACCAACAGGCCCCCGGACCTCCGGGTAACGATGGTGCCCCAGGCATCCCTGTGAGTGTTTGTGTCGAGTCGACCCTATGTCTGGGGTGTCTTCTTGTCTTACTCTTTTTTGATTGTTAGTCTGGTTTTTGTTGTTGATTGCTTTCTCTCCCCTCTCTCTCTCTCTCTCTGTTATGGGCAAAATATGTTTTTCTATTCATTTTTCTTTCTTTCTGCTCATGTCTCTCTTTTCTTCTTTTTTTTTCCCTTTCATATCTGTTCCTTTCTTTATTTTTGTTTCTTATTTTTCTCTTTTCTTTGTCAGTTTGAAAGGTTCTCTCTCTCTCTCTCTCTCTCTCTCTCTTTCTCTACATTATTATGTGTGTGTGTGATGAACAGGGGATTGGTCGATTGCCAGAGGTATTGTCGCCAAGAATTAACCATGCAGTTTTTTTTAACAAAACAAAGAATTAACCATGCTGTTTCTTAACAAAACAAAGAATTAACCATGCAGTTTCTTAACAAAACAAAGAATTAACCATGCAGTTTCTTAACAAAACAAAGAATTAACCATGCAGTTTCTTAACAAAACAATCATGTCAGTTTTTGCAGGTTTTTAGTTTTCTTTTCCTTTCTTTCTTTCTTTTTTTCTTTCTGTCTTTCTTTTTTTTTTTTTTTCTTTTCTTTTCTTTCTTTTTTTTTCCTCAAGATTTTTCCTTGGTCTTTCTCTTTCTTTCCTCAGGAATAGATAAAGTCTGGGAGTTTGGGGAAAAGATAAAGTCATGAAGTTTCTTGAAGATTTGAACATTTGAAAAGTTTGCTGTCAGTCTGGTGACTGCTTTGATTGATTGATTAATTGATTGATTGATTTCAGGGAGCAATGGGACCACCTGGACCAAAGGGTGAACCTGTAAGTGAACTGTGCATGTTCACATGGGCGTGTGTGTGTGTGTGTGTGTGTGTGTGTGTGTGTGTGTGTGTGTGCGTGTGTGCGTGTGTCCACATCATCATGTATCACTTTTTTTGTGTGTGTGACTCAGTTAGAACTTCTGTTCTTTTCTTACATGTGAATATTTTCAATGTGTGCTGGTGTCTGTGAGTAAATGCAGTTTAGTGTTGTAGTAGGAAGGGAAGGGGGAGGGAGGGGGGGACATAGATGTATACATGCCTGTGACTGGGATTGATAGATGCCATAGAATAACTGTGGTCATTGAAGGTCACCTTACTTAATGTTTAACAGGACAAGAAGACAGACAGACACACAATTGAAGTAAAGAGGCAAACAAGCAATGTAAGCAAATATACTTCAATGTTTTGCATGGCTGCTGTTTTCAAGGACGACAGATCATTCTATTTCTTGTGGCTGGTTTTGCTGGGGTTTTTGTTGGTGTTGTATCTTTTTTCAGGCAAGGTGATGCAGATGTTTGATTTATTGATGAAAAATGTGAGATGAGAGAGAGAGAGAGATTTATATATATATATATATATATATACTAGTCACATAAAGTTAAGCACAGTTTACATGTACCCGCATAATTTCCAAAATATAAAAGCCACGATTTTGAAATTGGGAACAGATTTAATTCATTATCTTGTTCCAACGTACATTGAATTTCATTGGGATCGAATGAACGGTTGTTGATTTACAGACAATTAAACAGAGGATGGGTCGAAATCAAAGTTCGCAAAATCTGTTCAGTTCACAAAATCATTTCAATAGTGGGTGTGTGGCCACCGCCATTGGCGAGACATTCCACGCAGCGACTCCTCATCGAGTTGACCAGTGTTCTGATGACCCTCTGAGGGATTCTCTGCCATTCCAGTTGCAGCATTTGGAAGAGATCCTGGCGGTCTCTGGGAGGTGGATGGTTCTCCTTCACACGTTTCCCCAACTCATCCCACATATGCTCGATGGGATTGAGGTCGGGACTATATGCCGGGAAGATCATCCTGTTGATGCCGGCCTGCACAATTAAGTTTTCGGCCACCCGGGCCCTATGTGGCCGAGCATTGTCGTCTTGGAAGACTGCCATGGGTCCTATCCGTTGCATGGTCGGAACAACGAAAGGCGCCAGGACTTCATCCGATGGCGGATGCCTGTGAGGTTTCCATCAATATGGTAGAGTGGTGTCTTGTGGTGGAGGCTGAAGGCACCCCATACCATAACAGATCCTCCCCCCAAAGGCCCTGGTCTGGCGAACAGCTGCATCAATCAATGTAACGTTTCACCAACCTCACCTCCAAACTCTAGTTCGGCCGTCATTGTGTTCAAGACTAAACGCGACTCATCTGAAAAGAGGACCTGGGACCACTGTTGTTGGTTCCATCTCACATGACGATGGCAGAAAGCTCGGCGAGCCAGCCTATGGGCTGCTAGCAGTCGTGGTCGAACAGCTGGGCGACGTGATCTGAGGCTGAAGTGGTGAAAGACGGTTTCGTATGGGCTTGACGGCTGAGGATGGTGTTATTTGCCCATACGAAGCTGCCTTTGGATGCTGGTGGAAGTGGTATCCCGCTGCAATAGGGCCTGCCTCTCGATGAAACGATCTTCTCTGGAGTAGTAGTCTGCCTAGGCCGACCTGACCGTGGCCTCTCTTCAACGCTGTTGGTCGCCGCCCTAAAACGCTGATTCAGTCTAACTAACAATAAATGATGATGCACACCAAGTCGTCGCGCCACTTCAGCCTTTGCAATGCCATCTTGTATCCACGCAATCGCCCTGGTTTTGTCAAAGGTGCTAAGTTTTCTTCGTGTGGGCATGGTGAGAAAAGGGCTGACAGTAACCAACCCCGCGCTTAAACGCCAAAAGAAGGGGCATAAAACTCACTTGAGAGACTGCTCTTGCACGGGAAAAAAAGAATTTTTCATTTTACACATCTTGTGTCGCCAGCAAGCTTGATGCAAAACAGGCACAGTTAACGCAACTTTGCACTTTTTATCCCGCGCGCGGTAACGAGGTCACCAAGACCCCCGTGCGCACTACCAGTTGACACAGGCTGGATTACACACTGCTGTGTGAGATTCCATCATTGGTTGCCGCATAACAAAAAAAAAAACAATGTTTTTTGAAGGGATGAATCACCCCCTGTGTGCAAAGGCCTGTGCTTAACTTTATGTGACTAGTATATAAAGGGTCTGGATGGTGCAAAGGGAGAGCAGGGCAATCCTGTGAGTAGTTGCTTTTCCCTAGATCTTTCTATTATCTGTGGCTGTTTTTTGCTTTTTTTTTTTTTTTTTTTTTTTTAGGTTTTTAGTGTTCCTGTATATTTTTCAGACAAGATAATGCAAATGTTTGGTTTATTGATGAAAATGAGACAGAAAGTGTGCCTTCTTGCATTCTGTTTGTAATCTGCATCTGTGTGTGTGAGTTGTGGATTGTACTGTTAAAAAAGTCAGTACTAACAGGCTGAATACTCAAGCAGATTTACTCTTTGAGTTCTTTTCTTTATTGCTGCATGTCATTTTTTTTTTCCCCCCAGTAGAATACCAACTCAGAATGAAGATTTCTCTGGTGTGATGAATTGCAGCAGAAAAAAAGATTACATTTGTTGATTCAATTCTCCAGCAAAACTGACACGTGCCAAATCAGCAGGATATTGTGTTGAAATTTCTTCCTTCTATTTAAAGACTGGAAACCACTCTGAACTTATGATTTTAGATGCTGCATTGTACAGGAGCAGGTTGAGTGTTTACGCTCATCTGAGGTGCCAGAATATCGCTTGGACTTAGGATGGAAAGTGTTAATTTGAAGCAGCTGAAAAAACGGAATTAACATGTGGTGACTATTGTCTTAAAAGCTTGGACTGAAAGTGTTAATTTGAATCTGTTTAGAAAACATGATTAACACATGGTGAATATTGTCTCACAAGCCTAGGATTGAAAGTGGAAATTTGAATCTGCTGAAAAAGTGGAATTAACAGACAGTGAATATTGGCTTAACAGAGTCGGCAAAAGAATACTTTCTTTTTTTATTTGCATACAGCTCTGCTAGGAAATGCCTTCTTGTTTAGCAAACAACAGTATACCTTTCAATGTTTTCTATCAATTTCCCAGGGTACAACAGGACCACCTGGACCACCTGGTGACAATATAGCGGTGGCACCAGAAGACCTGGCATCTGTGCCCGAACGGCGACGAAGACGGCGGCGACGACGACGAAGGAGGAGGCGCGATCTTTGGACTCCTCTGACATCGATCTAGATGTGCAGAGTGTTTACACGCGCCTCATGAGTCGCCAGCAAGGAGGACAGGAGCTGAAAGTGAGTCTGATGTCTGGGTGGGTATGGTGGACTGTTTGTAGGTAAATGAGTGTGTGTGAGTGTTTGTATGTAAATGTGTGTGTGTGTGAGTGTTTGTATGTAAATGTGTGTGTGTGTGTGTATGTGTTTTGCATATAAGTGCGTGTGTGTGTGTGTGTGTGTGTGTGTTTTGCATGTAAATGTGTGTGTGTGTTTTATGTGTGTGTATATGTTTTGTGTGTGAGTGTCTTTATATGTGTGTCTTTATGTGTGTATGTTTATGTGTGTATGTGTGCGTGTCTTTGTGTGTATGTGTATATGTGTGCACACGCGCTTGTGTATGCATGTGTGTGTGCACATGTGTGTGTGTATATGTGTTTGTGTGCATGTGTGTATGTGTGTGTATGCAAATTTTTGTTTCTTTGTTACCTCTGTTGCCAATGCCCGTCTCTCCCTTTTTCTCTCAATCCTTCACACACACTAACGTTTCTTTCCTTACCCTCCCCCCCCCCCCCCCCCCCCCCCCCCCCCATCCTTTCTGCTGCTGTCCGTCCCCAGCTCCAAGAGGTGATCCAGGAGGTATCCACGGTGATGCTGCGACACATTGACCAGCTGAAGGACCAGGTGGACAACATCAAGTACCCACAGGGCACACGTGAGAACCCCCCGCCCTCTCCTGCCGTGAGATTGCCCTGGGTCACCCTGAATACAAGACAGGTCAGTTCACTTGCGGCTCGCGTGGATGAAACCACGTGTCTGGAACAGCCTGAAACTGGAATTGGACTTTTTAAACTTTTTTTTTTTTCCTGGAGATCCAGAAATAAGCGTGTCTCAAGTGTGTGTGTGTTTTATTGTTTGTTCGTTTGTTTTTAGTTGAATGTTTCAGAAGTTTAAATCACTCCATTTATGTGTGGATCCTGATTTTTGTCAAACCGGAGTTCCTTCGGCGCCATGTTAAGTCCGCATGTGAATCCTGTTTCAGTCACCAGTCACAATAGGTGATGTCCTTTTTGTCAACTGTGCAAGGATACTTTCGGGATCAGCACCATAGTTTCTGAACAGCTGGAAGTGGAATGGGTGGAACTCGGAGACCCTGACAAAGATGGTGTTGATGGGGAAAGTGATGGTTTTGGAGCGTGATGTCCAAAGACCATAACTGTCATGCAGGATGTTGTATCCTTCCTTTAACTGGCATCAACTTAGTGCAGCACATCTGTGTGTGCAAGCACTAAAAAAGAAAAAAAAAAAATGCAAACAATCAGAAATATGCAAAATACATCTCTCTCTCTCTCTCTCTCTCTCTCTCTCTGTGAGTTAAGGGTTTCAACAGTCCGATGATGGGATTTGTACTTCTTTTTTATGATAAAATGTAAATTTTAAGGCTGGCCCTTATCGTTACTAATGCCGTATGATAATGAAACCTTCCATAAATAGACTGGTTAATACATGCATTCAGTTCTGCAGTCTGATCGCTTCCTTCTCTGCTATGAAAAAATAAAGGACCTTTTTTTTTTTCTTTCTCATGACATTCACTACAGGTTAGATTGAGCTGACACAATTGTTGTTAGTACAAACTGTTTCTTGTGTCAAAACTGACTTTTCTCAAGTTTCATGAGTGTTAAACAAAAGAATCTGGTTAAAAAAAAAAAAAATTGTCCAGCCTTCTCGACTTTTAAGTGAACTTCATCATATTCTGTTCTCTTACATTGTCAGTTTTGTAACAGTGGTGGTCTTGTGGACTGCTAAGTTAAAGGGAAGTAAGCTGCCTGGAAATACCCTGATTATACTTGTCAGGCTCAGCACGCTTTGCCCCCTGACCCTGAACAACAGGCTCTTCCCCCTTGACCCAGCCAGAAGGCATAAAGTACACACACTCCCCCCCCCCCCCCCCCCCCCCCCCCCCGACCATCTTCTGACCTGCTTTTCAACGTTTTCCGGTTTGTTTGTTTTTTTTTTACCATGGTCTAAGGTGTTGTTTTTTTTTTAATCCCCACCATGCATGTATAGTAGTTGCCATTGTATATGCAAGTGGATGCATGTGTGTGTGTGCATGTGTGTATGTCTGTGTGTGGGGGTGTGGATGTGTGAGCATGCATGTGATGTGGGTGTGGGTGTGTGTGCATACATGTGATGTGTGTGTGCATGTGTGTATGTCTGTGTGTGTGTGTGTGTGTGAGCATGCATGTGATGTGTGTGTATGTCTGTGTGTGGGTGTGTGAGCATGCATGCATGTGATGTGTGTGTGTGTGTGTGTGTGTGTGTGAGAGCATGCATGTGATGTGTGTGTGTGTGTGTGTGTGTGATGCATGTTTTCATTGACATGTTCTCTCACAGAATCTCTGTTGAACACATTTCTTCTCATCCAAAGGACTTGGGAGGGGTGGAGCAAGCATAGATGTCAGCTCCTAAGAGAAAAGTTCTCAAATATGTGTCAAGTAAGGATCGAACCTTCAACCTAACTGATCACAGTACAGCCAGGCTGAGCCAGCCATCTCATTTATGGGGAGAGAGAGACCTGCCACTCCATCCCCCTCCCCTTGAATCATAGAACTGAAGAGTTAACTAATCTTCCTTAATTTATGCGTTGTGTCAGGGTGGTACTGGGTGGACCCCACACAAGGCTCCATCGACGACGCTCTGCAGGTGTGGTGCAACATGACCAGGACCATCGAGACCTGCATCTACCCCACGCCCCAACGAAAATGGTGAGTCATAGTGACCATTCGTTTCTCCTGATGGCCGTTGAAGGGGAACCATGCTCAGAGTCATGCGTTGTCAGATTTCACTGTTTTGGAGTTTTTAGTCTGTTTTGATAACATTAGGGACACGTTCCTCAAAAATGACTATTCTCTATTTAAAACCTTTTACTCAGGACCATGGATATTTTTGCAGTCCAGCTACCATGGGAAAGGATTGGAAACCAGGAACACATGGATATCAGGAATGATTCTTTGTTTTGATAATTGAGTTAATTTGAGTGATCAGTAAACCCTAAACCTTAATCGAAACTTAGAGCGTTACAGCTTGTAGACACGCAGCATGTGGAACTGAAAGATTTTGAAGCTACAGTTAAGTCAAGGGAGGCGAACGGTTAAGCAGTATCCCTCAAACCATCATGTGTTCAGTTCTAAGTATCAGTATCAGGATAGTACTGATTGTTCACAAACATTTTGAGCTCTGTGTCGCAGTAAGGTAAAGATAAAACTGTGCATGCTTGGTGTAGATTGCCAAAGGTGTTCTGGAACAAACTGTACTGTACCCCCCCCCCTCCCCCCCTTCACCTAATCTGATCCTAAATAAATACACACAGTCTCCTTTCTAAACCAGATCTTAGATAGCCTTTCATAGTGACCTCTAATAATGAACCTTTCATGGTCAACATGACCTTGTATGAGCCTTTAGCAGTCAACATCAACCCTAAATGAGCTTTTGATAGTCAACATTGGCCTCAGATGAACCTGAAATGGTCAACACTAACCTGAGATGAGCATTAATACTTTTGCGACAGGTGCTGTGTAAAGAATTCTTTCCACAGAACGAATGATTTGTTAAAATCACATTTTATGTTTTTTTGATACAAGTATAAAAGCCTGTTGATATATATCAAAGGAAAGGATGAAACATGAACTTTGCTCTTGGTATGCTTTTAAAAACACTTTTCAGCTAGTGCCAGAACACTTTAATGATGTAATGAAAACATAAAAGTTTGACTGCCTGACTCGAAAATGCCCCACATTTCTTGTCTAAAACTCCTTGTGTCCAAAACATACCTCGGTTATTGAAAAAGTAGTATGTTACGTTGATTAGCATCTGAAACTATGCATGAGTGTATACATTATTTGGAAGAAAGAAAACTGATAAAAAAATTTTAAACCGCCATCCCCTGCCCAGGACATGGCCAACAGGGACAACCTTACACATCACCTACCTACACACCGCATGTTGCTGGAAAGTTGAGCAACACAAATCTCAGATGAGCGTTTAACTAGGTACTCCAAAGTGATTTTTAAAATGTTTTTGACTGTTGTTTTCAATAGGTCAAGGTTACAGAACAACTTAAAACTAAGACAATTATGTAAAATTTATAGCTGTAGCTTAATTAGGAGCGAAGTTATGATTTTTTAAATATTTAATTTTTTTACGACAGTCGGAATTCCCCTAAAGGGCCATGTTTGGAGGCCTGTAACTCGGCCATTTGGCAAATGACATGTCTGAAACTATGGGTGATTTGATGTCAACTACTTGTAATATACACTGATTTTTTTCAGACCTGAGGCTCTAGCAGAGTCCGACTACCACACTCCTAAAAATGCCAAAATCTTCATTTTGACTTTTTCCCCTTCCATATCGGCAACCAAAACAAGTTATAAATGTCACATCCCTACTTTCAATTGACATACAAGCATGTAACTTATATCAAAATGATCAGGATTACAAGATCTATCCAATAAGAAGACATTTAAGCATGTCAGCACAATTGTACACCCCCATATACCACCTTCACCCCACCCCCACCCCTAACTTCTTGTGTGCCATATAAACATTACGTATACAAATTAAATATCTCTGCTTGGCATGATCTCATGAAAACATATGATTGACATTTGTACCAAAAGTAATGCTCAGAAGATTAAAAAGCAAGAAACTTTGCCTACCCCCCCCCCCCCCCATCCCCTCCTCGATCTTCTCCCACGCCCTTTCCCTCCCCCCACCGAATTCTCCAGTGCCTATGCTTTCCATATATCCATATTAGTGAAACTTATATATATGATTGCCAAGAAATACTGAATATAACAATGCGATTACAAAATAAATACACTCATCCCTTGAGTTTTACTCTGGCCCCATACCCCCATGCCAGCAGGAACTGAATGGACAAACTTAAAGGTTTACTTAATTGTAGTTGAAAGCCTGAAGAACTGCTCCTCTTTCTAACTGGCATACATTTTTAGAATTGATAAATATCTGGACGAGCACAGTGTAGAAAACTAAAGGAAGGGATAGGATTGAGATGTGCATATGCTGGCCAAGGCTCGCAGCTAATCAGTAAACAGCACCAACTTTCAACACACGCTGACACACAATCACCATCAAAAGTACAAAAGACAGTGTATGGAAATGAAAGATGTATAATAGATTTGTCTGATGTATTTTCATTTTTTGATTAATTTTCAAACATTTGGAGAAAATAACAGTCAAATGTGGGTTAACAGCCCACTGCCTCTTTCTTAGTCATGGAGAGAAAGTTTGTGTAGAACTGGCCACTGTTACTGTGTATGTTGACCAGAACAAGGCCCGTTGTAGCAGACACTAACTGCACAGTTTGGAGCACCTTAAAAAAAAAAATAAAAATTGAGTTAGGGATGTCATTAATTGATAAATCATGATGATAGCTAATCCATTCCATTCAGTCACACACACACACACACACACACACACACACACACACAACACACATTATCACCATAACCGCCAATGACAATGGAGTGCATGAGAAGCGTTTTAGAATCGCTGCTTGATTCATTTAATAATGGAAATACAGGCTCAAAATTAATATTCTGTACAAAGCTTAAATAAATATTTGCGAACCGCCCAAAAAACGTGGACAAAACGAATCACATGACAAAACACATGATTCGTTTGTCGACGTTTTTTTTTTTGCAGTTCACAAACGTTTTTTTTTTTTTTAAGATTGGTTTAGATTTCCTCCTGCAGTTCTTATCTGAGCTTAGTTACACCGAAAACCGTTGGCAAGGTAAGTAACTCCGTAATTTGAACATGGTTACCCAATTAAAAAATTAATTTAAAGAGAGGAAAGGAAATAACGAAATGAAAATAATTTTAAAAATTCCTACGAATATATATGTTGCTATATCGTAAGTTTGAAGAATGTCACATGAGCCATTTACTCGGGAAATAAAAAAAAAAAAATCTTCTTCAGAACTTTCTTCCGAATTTGTTCATCATACCTGAACTTCATCCCAGTCGAAATCTAGGTCACTCTAAAGCTTCATTACCCAGCACTTTCACTAAGTCTTATGCCGTAAAATCCTACAAAACGCAGTATCTCCATCACTAAATCTCATTATAGAACGGCAGCAGAACTCAAGGTTAGCCACGGTGAAAAACGGCATTTCGACCTCAAAACTTTAAAAATTCGAAACTCGAGAACCACGGCACGTATCGACTCGCGGTTTTTTTTGCAAACAGAAGTGAATGGCTACAGGAAGAAGGAAGTCACGTTCTCGCGAGACTTCCTTTTCTACGAGAAACATGGCGGCGCCCATTGTTGCCACGTGTTTTACCGGGCGCTGGCGGGCGCTCAGCGTTTTGGCTGTGTGATTTCCGCACGACCCCACCATTACCCCGGTCTGATGTTTTTCGGTCGTCAAACAAAAACAAAGTAATCTTCAGAATATATGACAGTAATATAGTTAAATCGTGATGTAAGACTGTCGGAAAAGGTTGAAACTTACCATTCAAAATAGCTGGAACTGCGTGGTTTGAAGACGACTCGTCGATATTCGATAGATTCCGTTTAGTATTTACGGGTCGCATGCCGTCTTGTACTTAGCGCCATTTCAATTTTCGAGTCGACGTTGAAGCTGCACCACAGCTTGTTTCGCAGCTTTGCGCTCGGCGGCATTTGAACAGACAAACTTAAAATTTTTACTCCAATGTAGTTTGAACCCTGAAGATTTGCGTGAGTGTAAAAGTATAAATGTCGCTCTTGTTTTATTCTGGAAATTTTACATGAACATTTTTTAAAACTGTTTTTCACTCTGAATTTTCCGTTGAATACCTACACTTCGCACACGAAACATCGCAGGGATGACTCTTCTTCCTGTTTAGCATGCTATTTTTTAGAACTACTAACGGTGCCACTGAGCGCATAGCAGACGACCAAAGGCAGTGATCGGAGCAAGACTCGCGCATGGCATGGCAGCCGACGCTCGCGGCTACTCCGTAACAGCGCAAACTTTCAACACACGCTTACACACACTCACCACCAAAAATACAAAAGACAATGTATGGAAATGAAAGATAAATAACGGGTTTTGTCAGGCGTACTTTTATTTCTTGATTTATTAATAAATGTCTGTAGAAAATCGCAGTTGAATGTGGGCCACAGCACACTGCCTTTTAGTCATAGAAAGAAGGTTTGGAGTACATAGTTTAACAATCACCCACTTACCTCTGATAAGTTTTAATTATCAACACTGTCCTGAGATGAGTCTTTAATTGTCAACACTGGCCTCAGATGAGCCTTTGATTGTCAACACTGGCCTCAGATGTAAGTTGAAAGTAAATGCATTATTTACAACTGATGTCTTCGCTGTCTTTGATAAGACTGTATTATTTCATTTATAAACGTCTTTGTTCTTCTCAAGGCACCTGAGCAGCAATGGGCCAAGCCAGATGGCAAAAGCCGTTGGTTCAGCCAGCTTGGAGGTGGTTTTAAGGTAAATTAATAGACAGTGTTTATTCTGTTGATTCATCACTATGGTCTATTCTGTTTGTTTGTTTGTGTGGTGACATGTTTCCTCATTTGTGTGTGTGTGTGTGTGCATGTTTTTTTGTTGTTGTTTTTTTTTTTTTTGGGGGGGGGGGGGGGATTTTGCTTAGATAACCCTGTCTGCACCAGGTGTTCATGAAGCTGAATACTCCCCAATCTTTGCTGATTTTAGAGTCACTCTCTTAAACCCCTAACTGGACTCTGCTGTGGAAATAAACTCATCTCGTGACCTGCACTGCAATGTGGAGGAAAACGGAGGGGAAAATTGTTAAAACAGTGAAAAGAACAATCAGAAAATTCCCATCGCAGTGACAGTGCACCTTCAGCGTTCTGATGTAATGTGCACAAGGGAGACAAACATGAAAAAGTGGTCATGATTTAAAGCAAGTGTTGTTGAAGGATTTCCACCAAGCTCGCTATTCAGATTTATCTTGTAGGTTACCTGCTGTGGTGGCCAGCTTGTCATGAGTGATCTCATATGCTGTCTAGAATGAGTTAAAACACATATTGTGTCATCAGTTTATGAAACAATTTTCTCACTTCTTTTTTGTGTGCAATAAATGAAAATGCTCGTAGTTCCAGTAGTTTCAACAGTTCAAAATATGTTTGTCTTGTCTTCTCTGCGTGGTAAGTAGTTACAAATCTGGCGACTCTTCAAGACCTTCAGGTCTGTTATGGCTACAGTAGTCATGAAAAGGTTAATCATTTACCTTGATTGCATTTATTTCTGTAGTTACCGATGAACCTTTTTCAGTATTGTTCATTCCTTATACGAAAGATTGCATTACTCTAGGAATGTAAGCCTTACAGCAAGATTTACCAAAAAAATTGCCATCAGGCGTTCTCGATCCTCATGTTGTGTGTACCTGCTTTCTTTTCTCTTTGTTCTCTAATGCAGGCCGTTTGATTTGGTCTGTCTTGTCGTTGGATGATAATCTTCCACCCTGTCAACATTCCACATACGACACATGTAGATCAGTGTTCTCTAATGCAGGCTATTTGATTTGGTGAGTCTTGCCGTTGGATGATAATCTTCCATCCTGTCAACATTCCAGACACGACACATGTACATCAGCCTCTCCAGGGTTGTTCAGTCTGGGTAATTCATGACAACGTGTGTGCAGATGCAGTACGCTTCAAGAGTACAGCTGAAGCTGCTGCGCCTGTCGAGCGAGGGCGCCACGCAGCGCTTCACCTACTACTGTTCAGGGTCTGTCGCCTGGTATGACCAAAGCAGCAACAGTTACGACAGCGCCCTCATCCTCAGGGGAGACAACAGATACCAGTTTGATACCAGCAAGTTCTCCTCCATGCAGGTCATCCACGACGGATGTCAGGTGCGTAGTGTGTGTGTGTTGGGGGGGGGGGGGGGGACGCACATGTGTGTGTATACTGTATGTGCTGTGCGTTTGTGGGATGCAGGTGTTGGTCTGTTATCTACAGATTCTCTGTGTCTTTCTGAATCTCTGTTGGTGTTTATAGTCTAAAGCTTGTTTCAGGTTATATGCAAGGATGATTTTCAAAAAAATTTCCAATACAGAACTTTTTTTTTTCTTGATCAGTACCTACATTTAATATCCTTCCACACAAACATTCGCAGATCTAACCGAGCTGGATTTAATCCTTACTTGTGTATTGTAATGATGTTTATAATGACATTGGAATATAAACTTCTACTTATTTATTGATACAGGTTTTAATTACATTAGTGTGTGTATGCATGTTTGGTATTCATTTTGATTCAGATTTTATAAGGCCTTAATCTAAAGACTGTATGTCTGTGAGTGTTCGTATCTGTGTGAAAGTCATGTATATTCGTACAGTTGGTTTAATTCGGTTTTTATGCTTTAAGACTCTCTTTCTTACTGTCAGCCTCTGTATGTGTGTGTACGTGCATGTGCATGTGTGTGTGTGTGTGTGTATGTATGTGCAAGGGTGTGTGGGTGTCTGTGTGAAAGAGAGAGAGAGCATTTGTTAGGCCATAAGATCCTCAATCCGCATCATTTCTGTGTGTGTGTGTGTACATTTGCATGAGTGTGTCTGTTTGCATGTGTGTGTCTGTATGTCTGTGTAAATTCAAATTCACTTGCTTTGATTCAGTTTTTAAGGATGTAACAATCTTCTTCTTGTGTGTGTGAAATTCAAATTCACATGCTTTGATTCGGCTTTTAAGGATAATCTTCTTGTTCGCTTGTGTGAGTGTAAGTGTGTGTGTGTTTGAGAGAGAGAGAGAGAGAGAGAGATTGTATTAGTGTGTGTGTGTGTGTGTATAGTCAGTCAGAGATCATTCAAAAAGAGAACACTAGAGTTTGAGAGTTCAGCCAAAAAACCCAAGTTCAACTTTTGGCTTCTGTCATTTTGACTATTGAAATCGTCCAGTAAGCACATGTTTATCAAAAGGCACACATGAAGTGTGGGTCTGAGCATTGAACCTTGCAAATTGAGTCAAGTCAATAAGGTGGGCTTCAAGACCTTTTTCTCTTCAATTAGTACTGGACTGTTTTGACTAAAACTAGCAATATTCTGCACCAGCTTCAATTTTCTATATAGCCCAGTTTTATTCAGCTACGGGCTATAACTGCAGGTGAAACTGTCAAGTTTGTCCCGCCACTCTCTTTTTTCTGTTTGTTTTTTTGCAGTCATCCTGTGAGCTTTTTTCTTTTTTTTTTTTATAACAGATTTTGTTCTTATCTTGTTTCTCTCTTGATTTCTTCAGATTTTTTTTTTTTTTTTTTTTTTTTTTTTTTTTTTTTGCTGTCCCAACCTCTGCGCGCCACCTCAGAGGCAGTGCACCCACGCCGCTCATTCTGACACTCCGTCCACAGCCACAGCCTGGTCGGCCCCGCCACAGCCCCGGCACTGGCAATCCACAGGGAGCAGTCAATGTCAAGTCGTCAAGAGGCAACCCACCGGAGGAGACACTGTACTGCCGCCGAGTCACTTCAGTGGTGTTCGGTGGTGCCTGTTCTGATCTAACATACGCAGGACACCACCTACTAAGCCCCCTACTGACGACAATAATTGCCTAGTTGCGGAGCCGGCGTGAGTGAGCTCTCCCTCCGGAGGGTGCCACCACGTCCGTTCCAACGACAGCCCCCATGGACTCGCCGATACCGGTGACCTGGACGGAACCAAACCAAGCCACAGACGTGGAGAGGACATCGAAATTGAGGTCACCATGAGAGCAGGGCATGAAGGGCCACAGAACTTGAGACTTTTTTTTTATGCTGATCGATGAGAATGAGGATGATTAAGATGATGCTACGGATTTCCATTTCAGTCTGAGACTACATGACAGGGCTGTACTCAACGCTTCCTTTCATAATATATCCCGGCGCCAACCACGCCCGAGAGATACAGACACCTGCAGTGTTGGTCAGGAAATTTGAGCAACACTCTCAGAAACGCATCCATTAAGTGGATGAAACTCGACTGTGTGGTCCCAGTCTTCCCAACTGAGCCCGCAGCAAACTCAACTCTGGGTAGGAGCCGGTCGGGGAAGAAAAAAAAACCCACATGACTTCTGATGGGATTCGAACCCACGACCTCCCAGCCGGGAGTCCGCGACACTAACCATTCGCCACGGCGGCTGGTTCTTCAGAATATTTTGTAAGAAGCTTCTTTTTTTTTTTTTTTACGGATTTTTGTCTCAACAAGGAACAAAACTATGAAATGGAAGTCGGAACTTGTTTGCTGCTTCATCTTCGGGTTCGTGATCTGTGACAAAATCTGCTTGTGTGAGCTAGTTCTATATCTCTGTGTGGATAGGCTTGAATATATCCTTACATCTAAGCGTGTTTGCGTTTATTAGGTGCGCTCAAGTATTTGCCCACATTCTTGTTTACGCATTGTGCATTGTGTGAATGTGCTGTGCACTGTCTCAACATGCATGTTTGAACTAACCGATACTTTTCATTGTCCCTGGACAGGATCGACGTCAGAACGGCTTCACCGTGTTTGAGATCACGACCAGAAAACTGGATCGTCTGCCCATTACCAATTTCATGGCGCAGGACTACGGCAGCGCCTGGCAAAAGTTTGGCTTTGAGGCTGGCCCCATTTGCTTCCACTAGCCTCCTCAGCGCAGCGTCTGTCTTCATATCATCGGGAAAATCATTTTGGGTATGGGAGGGTACTTCACATTTCTAAGTGTTTTTTCATGTCTTTTTTCGTGTATAGCTCTGGAGACATGCTACATACATTTCTGTAAGAGTTGCCTTTCCTTATTTACCTTCATGCAATAATGGGAGGAAATTCTAGATAAGTTGGTGCTACAAGCTTTGCTGTGTACTTTCTTGTCATCCGTCAAGTTGTTGGGCATTTGTTTATTGTTGAAGTGCTGATTTCCAATGGTGCTATTGTATAGTTCTTGACTGAATGAACAATTCTATGTGAAGTTTTCTTGTAAGTAAAATTTTAAAGCCTTGATTGAACAATTCTATGTGAAGTTTTCTTGTAAGTAAAATTTTAAAGGCTTACAGATGCTTCTACAAAGCTGGATTTTTTGTTTTGTTTGACCTTTGTTTTTTACCTTCTGTCTTCTGTGTTTTTAGGTCTGCTCTGTTGAAAATTTACCATTCACAATGTGAATGGTAAGAGAGATTTACATTGCTAGCATTCACCTTTGCCGAGTTTCTGACATTTGCATTCTCATTCAGCTGTGCTGCCCCCCTTTTGAATATTCAGATGATGCAAATGACTGTCATTCAGTCAGTGTTATTTCATGGCATATGTGTCAGATACCACTTGTAGATGACCATTTATAGTACATTGTTACTTGCGCTTATTGATGCTACTTTTTGTTTCATTTTTTCCACCACATGCTGGTCAGGGATTTTTTTTTTGCACCTCTAACACTTTCTTACAAAAATAAATGTTTCTGTTACCTTGCTAAACTCTAACAGACATTTGCTAAATTTGAGCACTAAGTCTTTCTTACGGAACTATTTACGCAAAACCTGTCTTCTGACCATCCTGTCCATATGTTCTCGGATGCATGTCTTTCTGTTCATCGTTCTTCCATCATCATAGATGTTGGGTTTTTTTTTTTTTTTTTTTTTTTTTTTTCCTTTTTCTGATTGATTGGATCACAGTTATCAGTGTATTCCGTCCATGGCACCGGATCCGAGTCTGAGCGACTTTTCATGCGTGTTTTGTGCATGACCGAGTGTATTGTTTTTACTCTGGTGCCCAGTCTCCTACATCGTAGGGCATGTGGTCTCGTTGGTCTCTAGTTCTGCATTATTTCAGTAGTGTAACTGCATTTCACAGAGTCATTTCTCCCATTTTCTTTTTCTTCTATATATTTTTCCTGTTTCATGTACTTGTTACGTTCACTGTCATGGAATTTGAGATCAAAAACAAAAGAGAAATTTTGTGTGGAAATTTGATCTTTCAGATTCGTGTGCCTTTAATCTGCTATTTAAACTTTTTACTGTCGAGACATTAGTGTCAAAGAAATTTCCGATTTCCAAATTTGAAGACAAGCCACCATCAGGTTTGCTACCAACTTCTGCAGTTGGTGTGTAACGCATACACACTCTTCAAGTCTTGAACGCTACGACACTGCCAACACCGTGTGTTCATATTGGGGGTGACAGGATTTTGCAGACAAAGAATAATCTGAACAAGAATAAAGAATGAAATACATGTGTATTTATCATGTATACATGTCTAGTCTGTGTGCTTGGTTGGTTGATTTTGGGGTGAATGGTGTGAGAACTGTAACGGTCCAAATAAATATATTTTATTCGAGTTTTCAGGTCCCCGCGTCCTCACCAGCTGCCTGCTACTCTGAGTTGAGAGTGCTTTGGGCTCAGACGGACGCCTAGAACCACATGGTCTTCTGTGTTTCATGTGAGTGTTGGTCACTTTTCCCAACTCATAGCAGGTGTATTTCCTAACATCTGCAGCCTGGCTGACACTAGGATACATTATGAAAAGGTGACTTGAGTACAGCATCACTGTGTAGTCTCTTACTAAAATGGATCTGCATAGCATCATCCTCATCCTCGACGATGATCTAAAAATATTAAGTTAAACTCAAATACAGAAATATGCTTCTGGTGAAATAGGGGGGAAAAACAGATGATCCTGCATGCCCACTCTGCCATGAAAAACGGTGGAGCATGTCCTAAACTCATGTAAAGTAGCCCTGGCTCAAGGAAGGTACACATGGAGGCACAATCAAGTGCTCAAAGAGATTGTACAAGTGGTCTGGGCTAGTACCAACACCACAAAAGGGAAAATCAGGACTCCAAAAGCACCTGCAACATTCTTCACGACAGGAGGCAGCAAATCATGGCCAAGAACGACATTGCCACTGGGAACATGCTGGCAGAGTCTGCTGGACAGGGCAAATGACTGGGAGTGCACTGCAGACCTCCCAGAATGGAAGAGTCGCCCCAGAGATCATCAGCAAGAGTGGCATGAGACCAGATATCGTTAGTAGTCCACTCTCAGTCAACCAAGCAGCTGATCATATCGTGCTCACGGTGCCATATGAGAACAGAATGGAGGCAGCTCTAATCTACAAGACTGAAAAGTATGCTGATCTGGCAAACAGCCTGAGGAGAGAAGGCTATCAGGTCAAAGTCCTGACTGCAGAAATTGGAGCTAGGGGGTTTGTAGGAACTTCTGCAGACAGCCTCATGAAACAGCTCTCAGTTGCAGAGTGGGAAAAAACCAGAGCCCTGAAAGCAATGGCAGAAGCGACAGAGAGGTGTTCAAGCTGAATCTGGTTATGGAGGAACAAAAGTGAACTTCATAAGGCTTTAATTTTCCTACAAATCTCAGGTGTCCCAGTGGCTCAATGGTTAGAGTGCAAGTCATTAAGTGGAAAATGAGCATGTCCAGAGGGGTCATGGGTTTGAATCCCAGCCATGGCTCGTCCCAAGATGGGAAAAGAGGGGCAGCAGAGGGACATCAGGAGTATGAACAGGGGTGTGCCCAACCCCTCTAGAGTGTCAGGAGATACGGGCTGAAACACTTGCTTGAAGGGGGCTTCTCTTCTGAGGACTTTCTCCTACCATGCTCTCCACGAGTTTCTTTCTACCAAGTGTTCACAGTTAATTTTGTACGGAATCGCATCAACATGCCTGCTGAACCTTCCATGCAGGAGTTGTTTATTGATACTAGTTACATGAAATAAACATGCTGAATTATTAAAAGTATTTAGAGACTCCGAATCAAAAACTACTTTGAGAATATTTCGACAGGGTGGTCCTGTCTTCTTCAGCTCACTGTCGCTGTTGTGGCAGCGAAGCCTTGTGGGGGCGACTGTTGTGTGGGATGACTGTTGTGTGGGGTGAATAGTTGTGAGGATCTAATTGTAGATGGGGGGGAAGTTCAAAACCTTGATTTCTGTTCAGGCTGGGACGTCTAGTCTTGATTTCGATGGCTTCTTTAACTTTTCTTTTTGTGAGGAAGGACTCTGTAGGTAAGATCTTGGTTTCTTGGGGGCTGAAACTGTGGCTTGTATGTGTTCGTGTATGGCAGAAGTAGATGGGTTTTGGTGTTCCTGTAGATGGGTGGCGAGTGGTCTTGCTCTCTCGCCAATGTAGGTATTGGCACAGTCTTGACACCCTGCCTGGTGCACTACACCACACTGCTTGAGGGGGGTCCGTTTTGTCTTTGACATGGGTCAGTGTTGTTGGTGAAGGGAATTGGTGGTTTTGCGGAACATTTTGCATCCTGTTGTTGGAAGGTCCTGGCCAGACGCTCTGAAACTCCTTTAATGTAAGGGATCCCCACTTTCACACTGTCCGTATTTGTAGAAGAAGGGTAGGGAACTCGAGGGTTGTCCCACATCCATGCAGGGTGTCCATTAGGGAAAGGGCAGTCTTGATGTGTTCTTCTTTCAGCTCTTCCTCCTTAGTGGAACATAGTACAGAGGCTCTGTGCGTGAGGGTGTTAACACAGATCTCTCTTGTGTTGGAGGGGGTGGTTGGAGTGAAACTTCAGATATTGGTCAGTGTGGGTGGGTTTCCTGTAGACACTGGTCTCCGCCCTGTCGTCAGGGGTTCGGGAGGTGAGAGTGTCCAGGAACGGGATCTTACCTTCTGATTCATTTTCGGTGGTGAATTGGATACTGTCATGGATGGAATTCAGGCGAGTGGTGAAGCTGTCAACCTTTGTCTCCTGTATGCGGGTCATCGTGTCATCCACATGGCGGCACCACATGCTGGGAGGGTTGGCAGCGGTCTCAAGGGCTTTTTTCAAAATGTTCCCTTTTTTTTTCTGTACATGGAACATTTTGAAAAAGTAGCCCTTGAGACCGCTGCCAACCCTCCCAGCATGTGGTGCCGCTATGTGGATGACACCATGACCCGCATACAGGAGACGGAGGTTGACAGCTTCACCACTCGCCTGAATTCCATCCATGACAGTATCCAATTCACCTCCAAAACTGAATCAGAAGGTAAGATCCGTTTCCTGGACACTCTCACCTCCCGAACCCCTGACGACAGGGCGGAGACCAGTGTCCACAGGAAACCCACCCACACTGACCAATATCTGAACTTTCACTCCAACCACCCCCTCCAACACAAGAGATCTGTTGTTAACACCCTCACGCACAGAGCCTCTGTACTGTGTTCCACTAAGGAGGAAGAGCTGAAAGAAGAGAAAACACATCATGACTGCCCTTGCCACTAATGGATACCCTGCATGGATGTGGACAACCCTCGAGTTCCCTACCCTTCTTCTACAAATACGGACAGTGTGAAAGTGGGGATCCCTTACATTAAAGGAGTTTCAGAGCGTCTGGCCAGGACCTTCCAACAATATGGATGCAAAATGTTCCACAAACCACCAATTCCCTTCACCACCAACACTGACCCATGTCAAAGACAAAACGGACCCCCTCGAGCAGTGTGGTGTAGTGCACCAGGCAGGGTGTCAAGACTGTGCCAATACCTACATTGGCGAGACAGCAAGACCACTCGCCACCCATCTACAGGAACACCAAAACTCATCTACTTGTGCCATACACGAACACCTACAAGCCACAGGCCACAGTTTCAGCCCCCAAGAAACCAAGATCTTACCTACAGAGCCCTTCCTCACAAAAAGAAAAGTTAAAGAAGCCATCGAAATCAAGTTCCTATCTACAATCAAATCCTCACAACTATTCACCCCACACAACAGTCACCCCACACAACAGTCGCCCCACAAGGCCTCGCTGCCACAACAGCGACAGTGAGCTGAAGAGGACAGGGCCACCCTGTCAAAATATTCTCAAAGTAAGTTTTTGATTCAGAGTCTCTAAATACTTTTATAATTCAGCATGTTTATTTCATGTAACTAGTATCAATAAACAACTCCTGCATGGAAGGTTCAGCAGGCATGTTGATGCGATTCCGTAAAAAATTAACTGTGAACACTTGGTAGAAAGAAACTCGTGGAGAGCGTGGCAGCAAAGAGTCCTCAGAAGAGAAGCCCCCTTCAAGCAAGTGTTTCGGCCGTTATCTCCTGACACTCGAGAGGGGTTGGGCCACACCCTGTTTCATGACTCCCGATGTCCCTCTGCTGCCCCTCTTTTCCCATCTTGGATGAGCCATGGCTGGGGTTCGAACCCATGACCCCTCTGGACATGCTCATTTTCCACTTAATGACTCGCACTCTAATCACTGAGCCACTTGGACACCTGAGATTTGTAGGAAAGTTTAAGCCTTATGAAGTTCACTTTTGTTCCTCCTTGACCAGATCCAGCTTGAACACCTCTCTGCCCCTTCTGCCATTGCTTTCAGGGCTCTGGGTTTTTCCCGCCTGCTGCAACTGAGAGCTGTTTCATGAAGCTGTATGCAGACGTTCCTACAAACCCCCTAGCTCCAATTTCTGCAGTGAGGATTTGACCTGATAGCCTTCTCTCCTCAGGCTGTTCGCCAGATCAGCATACTTTTTAGTCTTGTAGATTTGAGCTGCCTCCATTCTGTTCCCATATGGCACTGTGAGCTCGATCATGATCAGCTGCTTGGTTGACTGAGAGTGGAATAGTATGTCTGGTCTCATGCCACTCTTGCTGATGATCTCTGGGTGACTCTTCCATTCTGGGAGGTCTGCAGTGCACTCCCAGTCATGCCCCGTCCAGCAAACTCTGCCAGCATGTTCCCAGTGGCACTGTTGTTCTTGGCCATGATTTGCTGCCTCCTGCCATGAAGAATGTTGCCGGTGCTTTTGGAGTCCTGATTTTCCCTTTGGTGTTGGTACTAGCCCAGACTACTTGTACAATCTCTTGAGCACTTGGTTGTGCCTCCATGTGTACCTTCCTTGAGCCAGGGCTACTTTACATGAGCTTTGGGCATGCTCCACTGTTTGTTTTTCATGGCAGAGGGGGCATGCAGGATCGTCTATTTTTCCCCACTTCACCAGAAGCATATTTCTGTATTTGAGTTTAACTTAATAAATATTCTGTTAAGGTTTATTTTTTGATTGTCGATGAGGATGATGCTATGCAGATCCATTTTAGTAAGAGACTACACAATGATGCTGTACTCAAGTCACCTTTTCATAATATATCCCATTGTCAGCAGGGCTGCAGAGGTCAGGAAATACACCTGCTGTGACTTAGGAAAAGTGACGAAACACTCACATGAAACACAGAAGACCATGTGGTTCTAGTTTTCCGTCTGAGCCCAAAGCAAGAGTTTCAGCTCCCAAGAAACCAAGATCTTAGCTACAGAGCCCTTCCTCACAAAAAGAAAAGTTAAAGAAGCCATCGAAATCAAGACTAGACGCCCCAGCCTGAACAGAGATCAAGGTTTTGAACTCCCCCCCCCCCCCCCCCCCAAATCAGATCCTGACAAACTATTCACCCCATACAATAGTCGCCCCACACCAGGCCTCGCTGACACAACAGCAACAGTGAGCTGAAGAAGACAGGGCAACCCTGTCAAAATATTCTCGAAGTAAGTTTTTGATTCCGAGTCTAAATACTTTCTAATGTCAAATCCAGAAGCCTATATTCTTATAAACATACTAAAGGTAATCACTTAAACCACAACACACACACACAACCAGAGTCGACATGAGGAAACGTTTACTTAACATAGACATTACAACATACAAAGAGCAATTTTTTCCCCTCGTATCATGGGCAAATCCTCATCGTAAACATCAACAATCGAGGTTAACTTGCTGAAAGCACATTTGCCTGGTGAGTATGCAAAACACTTCTTTTCTCAAAAGACAGAATTTTTTAAAAGACAGAAATGCAGGCCTGTTCTATTTCAATACAGGAGAGGGGGGGGGGGGGGTGACAGCATTTCTAATTCGAGACTCTGCCTTATAAGGTTGCCTTGTATTGCAAAATTCCAGTCAAAAAGCCGTCAACCACAGGAGACCTGGCAGCTGTGAAGTTACAACATGCGCGGGAGGGATGCGAGTTGAAAAATGACACTGCCTGACATCTACTGCCATAAATGTCCTAAGAACATGGCAAACAGTAATCTTGAAACAAACTGCCATTAAAAGCAAACAAACAAACATGTACCACTACAAAAACTGCACCAATCGAGCTGCTTGACAGCAATTTGGACAATTCCATTAAGCACTTTGTGAGATGGGCAATACACATGCACACCCATGACATGTACGTCACTTTAGGACATCCTTGGAAATAAATACTACATGACCTGGCAGTCTTTCTAAACTAAATGGACATAAGTACAATGCAACGTTAACCTACTATCATTTCATACTCTCTATGCAGACGTGTGTATCCGTGAGCAAATGTTACCAACAAAAAAAAAAAAAAACATCTTACAGAACAGAACATCATTTTCACTGAATATTCATGATACAATCACCATTCCCACATTCATCAGCATCTTCCCATCCACACACACACACACACACACACACACATCTCACGCTCTTAAGTCTCTAAAATACTTGGATCATAAAGAGATAACTAACAAACACATACTCACACACACATACCTTGCACTCGTAACCCTCTAAAATACTTTGAGAAAAAAAATAACTCCTAGTTCATAAAGTGATTACTTACATGTACATACCTTGCTCTCATAACCCTCTAAAATACTTTGGAGAAAAAAAACACTTAGAGCATAAACAGATTGCTCACACGCACATATACTCGCACACACATACCTTGCACTCATAACCTCTAAATACTCTGAGAAAAAATCATAACTCGCACATACACTTAGATCATAAAGTTATTACTCACACACATATCTTGCACTCCTAACCCTAAAAAAAAAAAAAAAAAAAAAAAAAAAAACTTCGAAAAAAAAAAAAAAACACTACACCTGGATCAAAAAGAGATTACTCACACACACATACCTTGCGCTCATAACCCTCTGAAATACTTTTTTTTTGTAAACACTTAGCTCATAAGTCCACGATTGAAAAAAAAATCTCAATTTTCCAAGGTAGTCACCTAACTACACACAAGTCTATCGGTTTTGAAAAGCTGACTCTGCTGGGACAGTATGATCAGAGAATATTTTGGTAATTACACATGGACCTGTGCCAATCTTCTCACTGCAGAAAATCAAATTGGCTATAAACCAGCAAACTGCCAGACTATCTCAGGATCATCAAAACAAACACTAACTGAACTTCAAATTTTACACACACACACTCACACACACATACTCTTTGACTACAGGCCATGAGTAAGAACACAAATGGCAACACACTACTTTCCTACTCTTTGCAGCCTGTATGCTTGCTGCAGCATAAAGGGATTGCGACAGACGTTCCTAAAATATCTCCAAACAAACATAAAAATCAAAGGTATCCAATTTACCGATTTATTTAAAGAAAAACAACAGCCAACCCCCATCTAGTGACAATTTCTTAGTGCTGCTTAGGTCTTTGTCCATGGATTTTTCACCCCATTTGATTGATTTATCAAACTGCCTTGTTGTGAAATGGCCCACAATAATGGTCCGTTTTCGCAAAACATAAAGATATGTAGACTGTAATGGAGGAAAAAAAGAAAAAAAAAAGTAACGGGAATTTGACTGACCACTGATCTTCACACTAAAAAATGACAACTTTCATGAAAAGGGCAGATCAAAATGTCAAGTCACTGATTGCAAAAAAAAAAAAAAAAAAAAAGTCAAATTTAAGCAGACAGTAAAAACCGAGTGGTCAACAGAAACCCAAGGCGGAGAAGACTATCTGAAGATGTACACACAAGAAAAAATCACTTTCACTGAATGACGGCAATACACACCTGACTGTGGCAAGGTGAGTTTGTCAGGTGTTCCCCATCGATGGCATGCTGACAAAAGAGGAGAAGAAAACGGCTAGACAGCTCCTTTATTCCATCGTGGACAATGTGGACAGAGCTTTTTGCAGACGCTCTATTTCCGTGCTCAGCTGATCCATCTGCAATACACAGGTACAGCCATGTAGAACAAACTTTTCCTCATACCTGCCTGTTCAAAAACAAACCCCCCAAAACATGAACCTACCTGGCCTAAAACACACATCTTAACATCGGGAATCAAAATTTAACAAAACAAAAAGAAAACAAAAAAAAAAAGATCAAATCCTCGAGAGAATAACCGGTTATGCTGGCAGTACATACAGGACAGCAAGTATAATCACTCCAGACAAAACGGTCCTTTCCCATTATGAAATATACATCAAACCTTTTTTTACCTCCAACAGGCAATATGCTTGACAGTAGCGATGGAAGCTAGATACAAAACAATATCTGTGTATTTCATTTTATCTGAGAGCTTCACATAGCCTGTTCTTTCCATATTCCAAACAAAAAATATTACTTTGTTCTGCTTCCTCTTTTTCCCCATTTTCCATTGCTCTGGTGTGCGCTACATTCTGCGTGCACACCTTTACCCACCCTCACCTCTCTCATTATCTCCTTCCCTGTTCCCCTTCCTTCCCCCCATTTCCATCCCTCCTCCCCCTTCCCCAATTCTTCCTTTTCTCTCTCCACTCGCCTCTGCATATTAGGATGGGCAGCCAAAATGCTAATCTTCAGACAGAGTGCCCAGAGGATCAAATTCAAATTCAATGTCACTACTCCAATGTGAGACTCCCATTAGGATGGGTAGCCAAAATGCTTATCTGTAACGACTCAGTACTTAAGGATCTAATTTCAAAAGGATCAAATACTACCCAGCGTGAACTTTAGGGCTCTATGAACAAAGCCAGCTGCAAAGTGAACAAAGCAACTGCAGGTGGAATTCTAAACAAAACATTAAAAAACTATTTGAAATAATTCCGCCACATAATATGGACAAATGAATCACAAGACAAAACATGATGTGTTTCAACCTTAGGTCTTCTTCAGGCAAGAAGAACAACACTCTGGATAATGAAAATGAAAAAAGAGTGTCGATTCAACGCCCATCTTGCGCCAAATTTGACAAGATAAGTGACTGCTCATTCTTCCTCTTCAATGTCCTGAGTGTTGTTTTATCTTGCCTGAAGAAGACCTAAGAGGTTGAAATGCGGTCGTGTTGTCTTGTGATTCGTTTGGTCCATGTTGTCTGGCAGAGTTATTTTAAACACTTGTTAAGATCTATGAACTAAGTTAACCACTCACCCAACCTTGCGCGCACAGCACACATTACCTTCTCAGCATTCTGGTTGCGGACGTCTTCAGGGACCTTGGTCTGGTAGGTGGGCACAGCGGCAGCGTCCTGGAGCTTCTTGAGCTGCTTGTTCAGTGTCTCCTTCTTCGTCTCCAGCTTGGCCATCTCCTTCTCCAAGTTGATCACGCCCTGGATGGGAAAGAAAAGATTACATGACAGTGAGAAGAAAATTCAACGCGAATCTGGACGGCCAAAAGTCTTCTGAAGAGAAACTCACCCTCGAGTTATTACACTCTAAGGGAGGTGGATCATGTTCAGAACATATCCAGGATGTCCATCTGCTATCGCCTTGTCTTTGTCACTGCCTAGAGAGAACCTGCTTCTTCAGAATGGTTGGGCACCAAAAAGTCCAGAAACCCTGCCACAAATGTCTTAACCAGTTACCTGTGGAACACCTGCTGCCACTACAACCATGCTGTTCGACAATCCTCTAACCCCTCTCCTTTCTCCCCTTCTGTCTGTAGGGCCGCAATTCATACTACAACTACTATCATCATGTTATTACCAAAAGTAGTATTAATCCTCTCTTTACTATTTCTTCAATAATGTTAGCATCATCATTATCATTATTGCAATCACTATTTCAACTTGCGTTGACTCCTTCCCAACGGCCTTGTTTTTTTATTCAACGTCCACTTTGCAATTCACAGCTGCCAACCATTACCATTTTTAAAGTATTTGCTCATTTAAGGTTTTGATGCAAAATTACAATAATTTCTCCAAGTTGAAAAATTGCAAGAAAAAATGTGAAAGAAAAAAAAGAAGGAAAGCTGTGCTATCAACTTGTTCTAATTGCAATGCACCACACTATTTCCCTGTAACAAACTGTGCTCAGCTTTACGTGGCTGCACATACTGACCTCTACCTTCCCTCGAAGGTGACCCCTCCTTTCAATGAACTCGTATACAATGAACTCGTATAGCAGTACCCGGACAGGATTTCATGTTTGCACTTCCCCTGAAGTTTAGCAGTAGCCACACTGTTCATAGCAGTACCAACCATGGTGGCTATGTCCAGGAAAGACATGTTAAAAATCATAAACTTTCATCATTTCTTAAGAAAGAAAAAAACAAGATGCACAGCATATAAACGTACTCCCAGTTTATCCCGAAACTCGAATATGCGTGAGATATTCCATAAAAGGAAGTCATGGAAATGCCATCTTGGCTGGTGTAACCGTTTTTGTAATGGCTATTCTGGTAAACATCGGCCATCATCTGTGACCTATAATGAACATACTTACAAATTTTCAGAAAGATCGCCAAGTTAGTAACTTTCTGAGATTTTCCATAAAGAAGAAAACCATTATCGGCCAAGAACTTAAGTAACGGCTATAAAACCATTATGGGCGGTAAATAACTTAAACATTGGGCATAATCCGTGACCCATAATGAACATACCTACAAATTTTCAGAAATATCAGCCACATACTTTCTGAGATACTCCATAAGAAGAAAAAACCCGTTACAGGCCGTTACACAGCCGTTAGTAACTGCTATAACAGTAAACTAAAACATCAGGCATCATCCGCTGGTTATATCGAACATACCTGCTGATTTTCACAAAGATCGACCAAGTACTTTCTGAGATATTCCATAAAGAAGAAAAAGCGTTACAGGCCGTTACAGCCGTTAGTAATGGCATAACGGTAAACTAAAACATCGGGCATCATCCGTAACCCATAGTGAACATACTTGCTAATGTTCACAAAGATCGCCAAGTACTTTCTGAGATATTCCATGAAGAAAAAACAACCGTTACAGGCCGTTACAGCCGTTAGTAACGGCTATAACGGTAAACTAAAAACATCAGGCATTATTCGTGACCCATAATGAACATACCTGCTAATGTTCACAAAGATCGGCCAAGTACTTTCTGAGATATTCCATGAAGAAGAAAAAGTGTTCCAGGCCGTTACAGCCGTTGGTAACGGTATAACGGTGAACTAAAACATCAGGCATTATTCATGACCCATAATGAACATACCTGCTAATGTTCACAAAGATCGGCCAAGTACTTTTTGAGATATTCCATGAAGAAGAAAAAAAGCGTTACAGGCCGTTACAGCCCATGGTAACAGTATAACGGTGAACTAAAACATCGGGCATACTTGTGACCCATACTGAACATACCTACAAATTTTCAGAAAGATCGGCCAAGTGCTTTCTGAGATATTCTATAAAGAAGAAAAACTGTTACAGGCTGTTACAGCCATTAGTAACGGCTATAACGGGTGAACTAAAACATCGGGCATTATTTGTGACCCATAATGAACATACCTGCTAATTTTCACAAAGATCAGCCAGCACTTTATGATTCCATAAAGAAGAAAAAGCATTACAGCCGTTAGTAACGGCTGCAACGGTAAACTACAACATCATGCATCATCCTTGACCCATAATGAACATACCTACAAATTTTCAGAAAAATCGGCCCAGTAGTTTTGTCTGGAGCGAGTGGAACACATTTTTGACCACGGACACACAGACACATAGACACACACACACACACACAGCATTTCTTTCTCCGTTCCCATTCTAAAGTACTCCCCTATTCTTTAAGAACTGGAGTACAAAAAAGGGGTGGTGGTGGGGGGGGGGGGAGGGGGACAGGAGGTGGCTTACTCTGAAGAGTGCGTATCTGCACAAAGATTGGGCGCATCCTTGATCCGCCCTTTGACCCCAACCAAAATTTAACAGGTTCCTTCCTAGGCCTTTCATGACCCTACAAACCTGTACGCAAGGCTCTTTGGGAGGTGGATCTTCACGGGAAAAGTTTTCACTCTTTTCAGTTGTCCTGGGAACAGAAAATGGGCAGAATGAAAGGGGAAAAAAAAAAATCCTCCTCACCTTCAACATGACGTGAGCTTCACAGTGAGCGGAGACGGTCAACATGGCACAGCCAGTGGGCGGCACCTCCTCACGCAGAAAGTGCACGGTGCTCGTGTTGGCCAGCGTGCTGATCAGCCCTTCGTAGGTCTTCAGCGTGGTCAGCACGTTTTCCTCGGAACACCGCAGGTACACTGGAATCAGATGTCAGCACTGATGTTCAGCACACAACCTTAGGGAGCTGACAGACACTGGGCCGTTTCGTGAAAGCAAGGGGAAGTCAATGCAGCGTTACCTTTGAAGAAAGTCTGACAACTCCTGGATCACTTCCTTCCCCGCCACTCTCCCCTCCACACTTTCTCTCCTTCCCAACATCCATCCTTACTCCTACCTAAAAGAATATTCTTCTTAATCAATTCTTCTTCATCTCTGTCCATGCTGTCTTGCCGTGACACTCAAAAATTTACCAATCAATGTTTTCAGGAAATTCCTGCTCTATATCCACTTCCGAAGTAACTGGGGTTTTTCTTTTTTCGATCACCTTCACTGTGACTAAGAAGCAGCTGATAGGATTGTGTTAGGATGCAGAATCTTCATATAAGAGTACCCATTTTGTCACAGTGTTAAATACATATCAGGGTGAGAATAAGAAGTTTAAGGCAGGCCCATGCCAACAACATCAAACAAAAAATATAGTCAACACAGCATTCTGGCAAAAAAGTGTTGATATCTGAGTAACATACTGTCAGCTTATTTCTATCATAATTTCTGACCAAACAAGGACCTAACAGGGTTTCAGAATGTTCTGGTATCCAAATGCTTGAAATGAATTGTTTCATGAATTCTTATCCAGGGAGGAAATAATTCCCTCTTTTGGAAGTGCCAGTTGATCACAATTCAAGTGGCCATTTCAAATCGATTCCCTGACTGAGAAAATGCACTCATTGCACAGCTGCAGTGGATCCAACTGGACGTGTTGCATCTCAGGACCTAGAACTCTTTCGCATTTCCTAATCATGGCCAACTTACATCCTACAGCATTCACATGATTTTGAACATTATGGCCCAAAATTCTGCCAGAAACGTTGGAAAAAACAATATCACCCATTCTTGTTCATACTGCACTACTGGCACCTGCCATGATGTTGACTTTGACCTATGACATAGCCAGTATGAGAAAATCATGTCTTTCACCTTTTGTATTCACGGACTGCCATCACTGCAAGTGTCTGTTTTGGCAAGGAACAGATTTCACAATGATGCGGTTACTGCAGATGGGTCAAAACCAAATCCTACTGTTCCCAATCACATTCTCAATTTACCTTGAACCAGAGAGCGAAAATCAACTCTCTTTCAGTAAAAATGTCACACAATGTCTGCAAAACCAAATCACAAAACTGTGAAAATCAGACACATAGGTGGATTCTTCCACAGAAATTTTTTTCTCACCCTTGTGTAGTCTCTTCATTCAACAAACAAAATAAAAAAATATTTTTAAAATGATAACAATGAACCCCACTGACCTTCAATCTTCATTTTGGGGACCAGCATGTAGTCAGCACGGATGGAGCGGATGGTCTTGATGGCCTGCTGGGCAAACATCCGCCTCCACATCACGGAGCTGGAACTGGTCACATCCAGACTGGCACTTCACGGAGCTGGACCACTGGTCAAATTTTTCAGTTCTTTTTCTTTAATGCTTCAGGCAGACTGTTACATAAATAGACAACAACAAAAAAAAAACGGGCGTTATGCTGTGAGCTTATTAAGGGCAATCAATCTGGCTGACTTGGAGGAACAGAAACAAGATTAGCTCCCTGCTCTACCAATGTTTCTTTATTGGAATCCTGATGTACGGCATTGTTCCCTTACAGTGAAGATGTGTTTTATTAAGTATAAAGAAATTCATGTTTTGACAATCAAACAAAATATTTCTTTCAAAATAAAGTTGTAGCAGATGCAGTTCACTGACAAATGAGTGTTTTTTTTTTTCTACAAAATATTTCTTTCAAAATAAAGTTGTAGCAGATGCAGTTCACTGACAAATGAGTGGGTTTTTTTTTTTTTTTTTTTTATTAAAGCAGCATGAAAAAGTTAATGTCAGAGGTTATAAATTTTTCCTGGACAAATGTAATGAGATTATTTTTCTCTGAGGTCCCATAACTCTGCCATTGTGGGGCAGCAGGTACCAATTTGTCTGGACCAGTGATGCCCCCTGAAATCATGAGCCATATTAGTTTGGAGAAATGTTGCAGCGTATTTCTGAATTCAGACTGACCAGTTCATGAATGGCAATGTAAGTTAGAATATATGGATAGTAGTGACATAATGGTGGAACATCTGCCCATGAAACAACCAAAACACACAAAGCCATTATCATATAAGTCCTCTTTTTAAAGACATGTAAGACTAACTAAAACATCACCATAGTGGTTGCACATAATTCTGTTGTATCTTGGATTCATTCATTTCTGTTTTAAGATACACACCCCCCCCCCCACACCCTGCTCTTTCCACCATCTCTCCAAACTCTCTTCTCACTTACGCACACATACACACACAATCACACACACACACACATACACACACACTTTTACACATCTACATACAAAAGAACAAAAAACACTAGGGGAAAAGAAGACAGTGCATCAAAGCAACCTACATCAGAAGATTCAGGGTAGGGAGTGACACATATTGAAGGTGGTGCATCAGCTGTGCGGCGGGACAGTCGCTGGAACAACTCCTCCGTGACGAAAGGCATGAGGGGGTGCAGGAGTCTGAGGCCACGTCCAAGCATGTGTACAGCACGTTGCGACAAACCGCCTTGGCTTCCTCGTCATCGCCATACAGCACAGGCTTTATTGCCTCCTGTTAAAAACACACAAATGTGTATGTGTTACAGTATGAGAATGGGCAAAACTGAAATTTTAACAGTATAGTCTTGTGGGTTTGTAAAACTAATGACGTAAAACTTCTGGGGAACTGAAAAAAAAAGCTACATGGACCAATCAATCCATACTTGCTAAATCAATTTTTTAAAACAATCCATTTTCAGATTTACCGTATAAGATGCCGTGTTTTCCTTCCTTCCTTCCCCATTTTTTTTTTTTTTTACATTTGTACATATGACTAACAAACATATATATCAAACACAGACTTAAAAATTTCTCCTATGATGTACAGACTCTAAAAGTTTTTTTTTTTTTCATTTTAAAACTTTAGATCTGCATGAGGTTCATCACTGTTCCTTGTATATATCTACACCTACAATTCTCTTCCATCTTTTTTCTGTGTTCCCTGTAGCATTTTAAGTGAGGGTCAAAATGAACCTCTGTTACCATATCTATGGGTCAAATTGTGAAAAGTAAGGGTTAAATATAATTGGACAGATTCAAGCATTCCTGTTCTGCACTGAATGACTCAAATCAATGCATGCACTTTGTGACTTCTTTTTTGTGTGTATGGGGTATGTGTGCTTGATGTTGTGCTCCAATGATGGACGATGTAGCTTGTCAAGTGCAGTGAAGCTCTGCTCATCTTACCAGCATGAGAAATGTTACAACATTGAAATAATCAATACCCCTGGTACATATCCACACAGACACATAATACAGAAGAGATACAAAATGGTGAGGGGTGGGGGGCCTGAAACTGTTTGGTAAAACTGACTTAGTACTGGTAGCTATACTTATTACAAAATTAAACATCAAAGAATAAAGAAATGACAGAAAAAAGACGTATTAACAGGAAATATTTGTTTAAACATAGTTAAAGACGGGAGGAGTAGCGGGGGAGGGGGATGGGGAAGGAGGAGGAGAGGGAGTGGAAGGAGGGGGGAGGGGGGGTCTCTGAGGGCAGTCTTTCTTTTTTTCTGCATATGCAGGCTGATACTCCGCAAGTATCAATCCCATCTACCTAACTAAAGGAATGGATCTAGTTGCAAAGTGAAACGACTGCAGGCGGAAATCTAAACAAATCTTAAATAAATGTCAGCGAACCGCCCAGAGAAACGTGGACAAACGAGTCACAAGACAAACCACAACGCGTTTCAACCTCTTAGGTCTTCTTCAGGTGCAACAAACAAGAAACAAATAACGAAAAATGCACTTAGCTTTTGATCGCTTCTGTGTTCAGCGCAAGAAAGAAGGCGTTGAATGAAAACGAGGCTGTTGGAAGGGAAATAATGTGCGAGTCAAAGTCGTAATGATGATAATATTACTGACAGGAATACTAATAATGGTCAAAATATTTTATATATATATATATATATATATATATATAAAAGAGAGACAAGATTACTACCAGTCTTGGTGTCAATAAGTAGGTATGGGAGAAAGGAGAGTGGGTTTAGAGGATTCTTAAACAGCTGGGTTGCCGTGGCAACAGTCCCGGAGGCTAAGGCGATGGTGAAGTGTGTGTGTGGGGGGTGTGTGTGTGTGTGTGTGTGTTTGTTAGTGTGTGAGTGTGCGTGTGTGTGTGTGTGTGTGTGTGTGTGTGTGTGTGTGTGTGGATATGTGTGTGTGTGGTTATCAACATTTCCACAACATATGCATAGGAAAGAGGGAGATGGAACAGGAGTACGTGTTGAAGAAATAGTGAATGAAAATATAAAAGAAAACCAAATGAAGTGAGGGAAATGGAGTGGACAAGTATCTGAATAAACAATAGACTGATGTGAGAAATAGAGAGGGTGTGGTGAGAAGGGAAAGGAAGATAGCTATAAGTTATGTATAAGGTAAATAGTGGGATATATGGTAGTATGTGTGTGTAGTGGGAAGATATTGTGGGCTGACTGAAGTGATGGGTTGGTACATGTACTTTTAGGTGGTGTTGATGGTAAGAGGGTGGAGGAAGAGGGTTGGGGGGGGGGGGGGGGGGGGGGGGGGGGGGGGGGGGGGGGGGGGGGGGGGGGGGGTGCACGCACACCTGGGGGGGGGGGGGGGGGGGGGGGGGGGGGGGGGGGGGGGGCAACATATTACACACACCTCTATCTCTCTATACAAAAAATTCAGTCACCCCACCTCCCTCTCACTCTCTCTCTTCTCCCCTATTCCCCCCTGCCCTCTCCCCTCACCCTCATCCACATCCCCCCCCCCCCCCCCTATATCTCTCTCTCCCCCCCCATTCTCCCCCCGGACCTTCTCCTTCCCCCCCCACCCCCCCCTCTCCCCCCCCCCCCCCCCCCCTCTTATCTCTCTCTCTCTAAAAAATTAAGTTATTGTTTCTAAGTATTATCATTATTTAATTCTACAATTATTAGGACATAATGCTTAGAAGCATATAAAGGTGAAAATGACTGACGGTAATAACAATGACATCAGTGTTGTGTAAAAATTAAATGTAGTGATGTAATGATGTTGATGAAGAAGAGAACAGTAAAGGTAATGATAAGATGATAGTGATAAAGTAATAAAGGTTTTAAGTAATATACCCTCTTACCATCAACACCTTAAAGCGGTGGTAAGTGCAGTAGTAACACTAGCGGAAATAAAGGCGCCAGGAAAGGAGAGGAAACGACCAGCGATAAAGGAGCTAGCATTCTATTTATTATGTGTGTGTGTGTGTGTTGTGTGTGTGTGTGTGTGTGTGTGTGTGTGTGTGTGTGTCCATTAGTAATGTCAGCCTTGTTCATTGGTTACCCCCCCGCCTCCACCCCCAGCAACCGCCATACCTACCAACACCCCTACACACATCATTACTAGGGCAGGGGGAGGGGGGGGTGGGGAGTGGGGAGTAAGTCGATTGACGTAGCAAATGGTGAGACTCGGAGAGTGTAGGAAAAGGGAAAAGATGATAGCTGCAACCTATGTCTGAGGTAAACAGTGGGAGGTAGGGTAGTGTGGGTGTGTGTAGGTGGAGGATATTTTTTAGACTGAGCTGCAGAGGTAGAATGGTACATACTACTTTTGGACGTTGATGCCATGAGGATGGGACAGTGCCCAGTTTTGGCAATGAGATAAGATTCCTGCATAAGGCGTTCCAAGTTGTCACTCTTCGATTGCCAAAGTGCCAAGACTTTGACATGGTTGATGTTGTGTTGGGCATGGTTTGAAGTGTAGGGCGACTGGTTTGGGCCGGTGGTGTGGCGGATGTCGGCCAGGTGTTTCAGAGATGCGCGTCTCAAGTGTGCGAGATGTCTCACCTACATAGATCTTACCACACAGCTGGCAGTGGATGGCATACACAATGTGTGGCTCTGGCAGGAGAAAGTGCGCGTTTAATATAGTGAAAGAGCCCGTGGGGCCATGTAAGGATGGTGTCTGGTTTGGTGAGAGAGCAGATTTTGCAGTTGGGTTTTGAGCAGGGAAAAGTACCTGGTGGCTTAGTTGTGGATATTTTGTTCAGCTTAGAGCGCACCAGTAGGTCGTTGAGGTTTTTGTCACGTTTGAAAGTGATCATTGGTTTGGTCTCAAAGGCAGGTTTTTATGATTTTCTACTATGTGCCAGTTAGACTTCAGGATCCTGCAGATGGGCAGATTGTGAGGATGGAAGAGAAGGCAGGCAGTGGGTCTGTCTGTCTCTTTGGGAGGTTTAGTTTCCAGAGTAGATGTTCTGGATTTAGCTGCAGTGCGACTGAGAGCATCATTGATGACGGCACTAGGGTAGCCACGGTTGGTGAAAAAATCAGACATTTTGGTTGCTTGTATAGTGAAATCTTCTTCGCTAGAGCAGAGTCTGCGTAGGCGAAGGAATTCAGAATATGGAATGCGTTTTTAGTGGACTGGTGGTGGTGGGAAGATGTGTAGTCCAGGTATGAGTGCGCACATGCGCATCAGTAGGTTTGAAGAAGACTGAGGTTTGAAGCAGTCCATCTTTGAGGGAGATAGTGATGTCCAGGAAGTTAACTGACTGAGAAATGGGTGTAGGTCAGCTGGATGGATGGATGGAAGGTCTGAGCAAAGTTAAGGAAATTCTGGAGGTCATGTTCTGGCATGGATGTGGCTCCCAATCCATCATCTATGTATCTTTTGTAGAGCTCTGGTGTTGGGCCTGTGTAAAGAGGTTAGTAGGCGGTGTTCTAGGTCCCCCCATGAAGAGGCAGGCATAGGATGGTCCCATTTTGGTTCCCATAGCAACACCACTGATTTGTGAGAATGTATGGTTGTTAAATTCAAAAGTATTGAGGGTGAGGACTAATTCTGCAAGTCTGACCAGTGTAGCTGTGGGAGGGTGTTGTTGGTTTGGGGGCCGTTTGTTCAACCATGCCCAACACAACATCAACCATGTCAAAGTCTTGGCACTTTGGCAATCGAAGAGTGACAACTTGGAACGCCTTATGCAGGAATCTTATCTCATTGCCAAACTGGGCACTGTCCATCCTCATGGCATCAACGTCCAAAAGTAGTATGTACCATTCTACCTCTGCAGCTCCAGTCTAAAATATCCTCCACCTACACACACCCACACTACCCTACCTCCCACTGTTTACCTCAGACATAGGTTGCAGCTATCATCTTTTCCCTTTTCCTACACTCTCCGAGTCTCACCATTTGCTACGTCAATCGACTTACTCCCCACTCCCCCCTCCCCCTGCCCTAGTAATGATGTGTGTAGGGGTGTGTGGTAGGTATGGCGGTTGCTGGGGGTGGAGGCGGGGGGTAACCAATGAACAAGGCTGACATTACTAATGGAACACACACACACACACACACACACACACACACACACACACACACACACACACACACACACACACACAATAGAATGCTAGCTCCTTTATCGTGGTCGTTCCCTCTCCTTTCCTGGCGCCTTTATTTCCGCTAGTGTTACTGCACTTACCACCGCTTTTAAGTGTTGATGGTAAGAAGGTATATTACTTAAAACCTTTATTACTTTATCACTATCATCTTATCATTACCTTTACTGTTCTCTTCATCAACATCATTACATCACTACATTTAATTTACAACAACACTGTGTCATTGTTATTACCGTCAGTCATTTTCACCTTTATGCTTCTAAGCATTATGTCCTATTATCACTAATCCCATTGCCGGCCATAATTGTAGAATTAAAATAATGATAATACTTAGAAACAATAACTTAATTTTTAGAGAGAGAGAGAGAGAGGGGGGGGGGGGGGGGGGGGGAGAGAGAGGGAGAGGAGAGAGAGAGAGAGAGAGAGTATAGATGTGAGAGAGGGGTGAATATGTTGCCCCCCCCCCCCCCCCCCCCCAGTCAGTATATAACCCATCCCCTTCTTTCCCCCTCCACCCTCTTACCATCAACACCTTAAAAAGTTACATGTACCAACCCATCACTTCAGTCTCAGCCCACAATATCTTCCCACTACACACACATACTACCATATATCCCACTATTACCCTTATACATAACTAACTTATAGCTATCTTCCTTTCCCTTCTCACCACACCCTCTCTATTTTTCTCACATCAGTCTATTGTTTTATTCAGATACTTGTCCACTCCATTTCCCTCACTTCATTTGGTTTTCTTTTTTTTTTTTTCATTCACTATTTCTTCAACACGTACTTCCTCCTGTTCCATCTTCCCTCTTTCCTATGCATATGTTGTGGAAATGTTGATAACCACACACACACATATCCACACACACACACACACACACACACACACACACACACACACGCACACTCACACACACTAACAACCACACACACACACACACACACACACACCGCACACACACACACTCACCATCGCCTTAGCCTCCGGGACTGTTGCCACGGCAAACCCAGCTGTTTAAGAATCCTCTAACCCACTCTCCTTTCTCCCATACCTACTTATTGACACAAGACTGGTAGTAATCTTGTCTCTCTTTTTTATTTATATATATATATATATATATATAAATATTTTTTGACCATTATTAGTATTCCTGTCAGTAATATATTATCCTATCATCATTACGACTTTGACTCGCACATTATTTTCCCTTCCACAGCCTCGTTCCAAACTGGCCTTCTCTTCCGAAAGTTGGTGATGGGATTTTAACATGTGTGCAAGATGTTATGCGTGCATTCACACACGGTACCTCGGTTTATAGTCTCATTCGAAGGACTGTATGGGAAATGGAGTCAGAACCAATGTTAACTCCAAGGGAAAAATCTCCTTGAACCAAAACAGCCCAGCGGAGATTTGAACCCATACCCCCAGGATCACGAGTTAGGCACTCTACCAACAGGGCTTTTCCGGCCCCCATCTCTGAGGGCAGTCTCTTGTATGTTTTATATCAGCATGGGGCATTACTGAAACACCATCGCAGTCTCTCATCAGGAGACTTGCGTACAACCAACCTGAGGCTCCCAGCTCCCAGCAGAATGCAGTGGCTTTATCTGCCAAAGAGATGAGGCTGTAACTGCGGGAATCAATGTGAAAATGATGCCAATGACCTGGTGTACAAGTAAAGTCTGAGGAAACAACAGCAGCAACAACAACAAAGTTCAACTCTTCCCTTACCAAGTACCAGTCACACAGCTCGTACAGCCAGAAGTTGTACATG
>JADBJO010001719.1:250000-262500 GCA_016801955.1 Conus betulinus | reverse complement strand
GACAAAGACTACTCACTGACACAGCTTTTGTCAATCTCCTTCGCTTCGCAGTGTCTTGTCAATGCACCATGTCTAGCCATGACACTATTCTGCCTTCACCCGAGCAGACAAAATGATGACTGACCGCACTTGTGCAGAAGTTTACGCGCGTGACTTAGTGGCATCAGCATCCTCTGGGAGCATACTAAAACATGATTAAGTTTCTCTCCAGTGCCACTTTTTTTTTTCTTTTACTTTTATTCCTTTTTTTTTTTTTTTTTTTTTTTTTGTTCACCAACCCTCCCCCCCCCCCCCCACCCCACCCCCCCCCCCCCCCCCCTTTTTTTTTTTTTTTTTTTTTTGTTTTCTGATTTTTTTTCACAATTCGCTGAAATCCAAAAATTCCCAGAAAAGAGAGAACCCCGATTTGCTCTCTGCCCCCATTTCCTCCTTGCCCTCTGCTCATCCCACCACCCCCACCCCACCCCCCCCCCCCCACCACAACCCCTAACCGATAATACTGGCTTACCTCGGTGAAAGGCAGCTTCCCCAGCAGGGTCTGGCCGAACATGACCATGCGGGCCACCCAGAAGAAGAGGATGTCGTGGCCCCGTCTCCAGCAGGTGACCAGGGTAGAGAGGCCTCCAAGTCTGGGGTCTGTCGAAAACACAATTCACTTCATGCTACTCTCAGACCAGCTCAACTGCTGCTCAAAATGTAGTTCAACACTTAACGTTTCAGTTCTTCTTAAAAAAAAAAAAAAAAAAAAAAAAAAAAAAAAAAAAAAAAAAGTTGTAAGATGGATACATACAGATTTTTATAACAAGAAAGCTGATCTGGAACCAGTTTTTTTACAAACTGTAATTTGGTGGAATGAAAGGTGTGTGTGTGTGTTTTGTGTGTGTGTGTGTGTGTGTGTGTGTGTGTGTGTGTGTGTGTGTTTCTGAAAACTCATGCCTTCAAGTGAAATGAAATAACCTTAAAAAAAAAAAAAAAAAAAAAAAAAAAGAGAATGACAAGTCATATACCAACAGCAAATTTAAAAATACTATTCATGTTGCGTTGGATGCAGATTTCCAACATGTATCTTTATGCTTTTGGAAGACTGTCAAACACATTCTTCAGACAGAATCTACTTTCCCCCATAAACTGCAAATAAGTTAAACAGCAGATAACCACCCTAGATAATGGGACTGCTACAACAGTTGTGTAGCAGTTGCTTCTCTTTTACTGTTCTCAGTTTGTTTGTGTGCAGGTCAATTTGACTAGTTGTCCAATGCAGACTTCCAACAAGTATTTGCTTTTGAGAGCATGTCTAACATCTTTTTCTGACAGAATCTAATGTTTATACCATGCAAGTGATTTAAATTAAGGGTGACCACTCTTGATCACGGGTCTTCTCAAGTAGTTTCACTGCTGTCTATTCTCTGTGCTCTTAAATTGTGTTTTCTGTACTTCTGTGCTGTTCGTAACCTGCTTTGAGCTCCCAGACAGACGTGAACTTCCAATATGGCAGCACCCATACAAAACAAAATGTAATCGTTTCTGTGACTTTACTTCTATCAGAGCACACCAACTGTGAAACTTCACTTGTGGAGCATCATGTGGTCACAGGGCAATGAGAGTCACAGGACAATGAAGATCTTTTTTTTTTTTTTGGCGCTTAAGAATAAGAATACCCCTCTGGATAATTCATAACACAAACAATAAGAACAGCCACAGACCTCAAGCGACGACTCTGTTGAAACTTCACATCTTTGTAAGCCAGTGGTGTTTATTTTACAAATCATTATAAAATCTGCAAAAGACTGTTAGTGAATGCTATTGTTAGCAAATGTCGTTTTTAATCTCTGGCTTTATGTGGTAACGAAAGAAGAAAAGAAATGAACTGCCGAAAGGAAATAAAATGACAGTAACAACAGGATGACGTGCAAAGATGATCATACAAACAAATGTTCTTTTGTTTTAAATAATGAAGAACAAAAATCTCACTTGCAAGCAAGCTCTCACACACACACACACACACACACACACACACAACACACACACACAATGCATGCGCGCATTCGCGTACATGCACACAGCATATCTACACACCTTGTCAGGCCATCCGAAGATGGAGAATGGAAATAAGGCAGAGGAGAACCAGGTGTCCAGAACATCTTCATCTGGAAAAAATTTCACAAACAAATTCATTAAAAACAAAGGAGAAAAAATACAAGGCTTGGAAAAAAATTAACTAGTAAGTTACTTTTGAAATTCATAACAATTTCTACAGAAATAAAGTACACAAGAAAAACAGACAAGTCACTCTCGTTTTTTCGCTGTTATTTTTCAGCAATCAAATCATAATTCATTCTTTAATAAAAAAAAAAGCTTTTTACTTCTATAACTTGTACGCACAAAACAACAAGACTTCTTGCGGTCTTTTCTGTTCAAAATCTTCCTCTCTAAACTTTATTTCCTCTGGGATATGAGCAGGGGGGGAGGGTGGAATTCGAAGAGGAACATTCAAATTGGTTCAGCGGGAAAAAAAAAAAAATTCTTAAAAAAGTACTTGTTGTAGAAATCGGCGGTGCACATCCACCATTACACACACACACAACCATGTTGAGGTAGATGGGAGGGAAAATGGGTGTTGGCTAAAACAGAGAAAGGAAGACCCTAAAAAGCCGTGACCAAGGGCATCTGGGAGAGATTGAGGAACCCCCTATGGGGGATGGAGGGAAGAGGAATGGGAGAGGAAGAGAATGGAGAGGAGGACAGCTTTAAAAACATTGATTGGCGGGAGGAGGGGGTGAGGGAAGAAGAGAAGGGGAGACGAGAAGGGGACAGCTTTAAAAACAATTGATTGGGGGAGGAAGGGGGGGAGGGGAAGAAGAGAAGCGGGAGAGGAGGTAGACAAGCTTAAAAACATTAACAGTTTATAATACTTCACTTCCACACAGAAAACATTTTGTTTTGACAACATGAGGCAAATTCACTTTTTAAACTGTTGAAAATTTCTCTTGAAACCATTTGAAAAACGTCCAAAAACAAAATAGGGAAGACAATCAACGGTTACTTCTTTACTTTTCACACACCCACTATTTATTCACGACCGTCTCCATCCGTCACAAAGATGAAGCGTTTCATAGTGGTACAGACGAATATAATGCCTACTCAGTCATACCTTGGTGAGGCGGAGATCTTGTCCTTCATGACACTTTTAAAATTCTTCTGCCGGCCTTTCTTCTTTTGCCTCCTCTTCTGGTTCCGACACCCGACACCCAGTACTCACCATCGGTGGTTCACCGTTGGGTGACAGAGAGAACAACACAGTTTTTCACCACACACACGATAACTGAACATGAAGGCCAGTGTGGGGATTGAAGCCTGCTGTCAAATTCCAATCCTTGATGGCCTTTGTACTGTCCAATATCATTTCAGTACGAGATAATAGTGTGGGTGTGTGCATGTTTTGTTGGACTGAGGGAGAACAAAAAGGGGGAGGATGATATGGGAGGAGATGGAGGTATTATAAGAAAGAATGCTGGTATGCATGTATTCTGGTTCTTTCCTCCTTATCCTCACCCCCATCCCCCCCAAATCACCCCACCCAAACACACACAATCATCCCCACTCCCCTCTGCCTTCAACATTCCCTTGAGTTCTGAAATTGCGCCTTGTGTGTACAGAGACATTTCATTTAGGGGTCACATAAGATCTGGTAGTTTTCAGATTTTATATTTGGCAACAAAACAGACACGCTGAACACTTTTCGTCATGGCAGATTTTCACCTGCCACTGACCTGAACCCATCAGCAGTGCTCAGTGAGTGACAACCAAGTGCTGCCAGTGTTTGCCACAGACCAGCAAACAACTAGACAAACGAAACAAATGCTGGCTAGTAGTCTTACTGTGATTTGGACTTTCACCATGCAACAAGATGCTGGATTTCCGATGGAAAAGATCATAAGTGTTTCTACCTCCCCTTTACAACAAAGTTGCAGACCTACTCATGATACGTCACAGGTACCTGTCTGATTTAGTGGAATGTAACATGAGCCCTCTTTACATCAAACATTTCTGACATTTTCATCATCGCTGGGTGAGTGTCTAGACCGGGTAGCTGTCATCAACTCTGAATTCCCGCTGTTTGCATATTATTGCAGCACAATTGGCATCTAAACCTAAAATTTTTTTCTCTCGCGCCTCTTCACTACACCTTACACGATGGTCTAGGAGTCTTTCGAAGGAGAGGATAAATCAAGGTCCTGTACACATCATGCATGCAATTCGCACATGCCACAGAATCCAGGCAACATGAAAACTGTTGTTCACAAAATCCTCTTTTAAAAAAGAAAAAAAGAAATTGAGACTGACATGTAAAACAACACACACACACACACACAACACACACACACACACACATACACATACACACACCACACACACACACACAAAACAAACAAGTGGGGTAACTTCTGCTCCTAAGGCAAAGCTATGGATATGCTCCAAACGCTGCCTGTGGTGCCCATTCACTAAACTCACAAGCAGACAAGAGGCAAACAGAACAAAGCACCATTCGTCTAGCGCCAGAGAAAAGTTGTTCTTTTACCATGGAAGCAAAAGTTATAGTCCTTGTTTGTGATTTAGTCTTTACATCTCCCCATCTCAACTAAGATTTCCAGTCACAAACACACACACAAAAAGCAATGTGCTTTCCAAAAGGAGAAACAGATTATAACTAACATGTCCCAATCTATTGCCCTGACAATGTTATCTGACAATTGCATACATTGTCTGTACTTAAAGCTCGAGTCATCATACTGACAGGAAAAGCCTTCAGCATTTTCACCAAGCTTTTTCAAATGAATCAAAAAAAAAAATCCTTAATTTTTCTGGACTTTTACTAATTTCAGGGCAAAAGAAATTCAGTCCCTCAAATCTTCAAAGCTGTGAAAAACCTTTCCATGGCTATCGAAAGTTCCCCACAAAACCCACGTCAAAGAGCTACTCACATCTCCTGAGGGGACGTTGGGATCACTGATTGCTGACGAAGTATGCTGGGATGCGGTGACCCCACCACAGCTGACGGGAGATTACACCAATCCCTGTAAAGACCAACACAAATTTTAATTTCACCAGGGGTTGAAAGCATATGAAATGTGTTTTAGAGTTGCTTCCTCATGCACATACATTCAAACATAAAGTCCTTTTGCCTGACTATTTTAGATTTCCTCCCCTCCATTTTTTTTTTCAATGTACAAAAATGTGACAAAACTCTCTTTTATACCACCTGTCCCCCCTCCATCTCACCGCACCAGAAATTGTGATTTGGAGGGTGTAAACCACTAGCCTCAAAATCTTTAAAATACATAGTTCAAGGACATCTTCATATGCAATGTTAAACTGGCATCAGAACATCCACACATAGTTTGATGCATACATGAAACTTGAACACTGACAGCTTTTCATTTTTTGTTTTTTCACAACTCATGATATCAGCAAGCCACAAGCCTCAACCAGACCTCACCACACAGAGCAAATTACAGCTGTGCTTTGACGAATTCCATTCAAAATCGAAGACATTTGCAAGTTCATGAGAACACATCAGATAGGAACAGTTTCGACCCATGATTGATACATTCATTAACAAATAGTGGTTTGGAAGTTGTGCTTGCTCCGCAACAAAATTGTCATCAGCCAAGGGTGTAGTATGTAGTGACTGCAAGAGCTGGATCAAACAAGCATGAATGAACGCCACTTGAAAAGACTCGACAGCAGTGCAGGGTCTACTACTAAAGGGTTGCCTCATGATGACCAGCAATTAACTGCTCCCTGTGGACCGACCGCTGTGACAGCACATCCCAGAGGCAAGATAATGTTACTTATAGCCCAGCTGATGGCAATTCACCTTCTAAAAAGGCACTGCAATTTCGTTAAAAATCCTTCTTCTGTGAATTCTTAGACCTGATGAAAAATGTTGATCTCTTTCCGAAATTCAAAGATCACATCGGATGGGACATCTCTGAACGATGTTTTTGGGGGGTCAGCAGTGAAAAGCTTACGTCTCACATCATGCAAGTCCCAGCTCTCTAAAAGAATACGTTTCACTGTGAGTGGTACATGATATGGAATACACCATGGAGCTTTTAAAAGACAAGAATGGGTGTGTAAAAGGAATGGCCCATATGCAAACAGCACAAAACCGTTTCTTCTTTACGGCCATCTTTGGAACTTGGTAAAAACTCTCTCAGGTCTGAATGGACTTTGAATAATTTGTTATCTGTCTATGAGTTCCATTCTCTTGCCAGGGTCTTTGACATAAGCCTGGGCTTTGGGTTGAAGATCAGTGTGAGGGCTAGACCCATCTGCTCAGTTCTTTCTTTGGACAGCCAGGCAGGGTTCATACAGACTTTTAAGAAAAAATTTAGGGCCTTTTAGGGCCTTTTTTAGGGCCTAAAATTTCAAAAAATAAGGCCATCAGGGCACACGAAAATGCTGAAAAGTGCTCACCATTGTCTCCCACAGATGCCATTTTCTCCAATACAGACCTCCATTCAGCAAGTACCTAATCCCTTCCTGGTATGAATCTTGTCCATTCCATGTCCGTATGAAAACAAAAAAATCTTTTTGATTTATTCCAAGGAGGCTACCTTTTACAGTTGGGGCTGCTGTCCTCCTTCCTTTGTCAATTGGTCAGCTTCTTCATTTCCATATATATATAGTGCAGTATGAAGGTGTTCACTGGATGAGAGTATTTTCAGTGACAGATAAATTATGGTAATCATTTTAGATTAGTAGTACCATGGGATGATGACTATTGTTATATAAGTGGAAAAAAAATGTGGTGGTGATGGTGCAAGCTGGGGGGATAAAGGAAAACACATCAATGACCTGTGGGTGATGCTCACTGGCATGGGTGAGATCAATAGTACTGTAGGATGATGGTCATTGTGGTAAGTGGAATAATAAGGTGGCATTAGTATAATATTGCAGGTTGAGAAAGAGGGTGGAGAGGGGTAGGGGTAGATGACTGATGGGTAATGAACATGTATCATTTGAGACAAACAGTACTGTAGGATGATGCTAATTGTTGTATAAGTGGGATAATGTTGTGACATTGGTGTAAAATGCTGGTGGGGGAATGGGGGAGGTGTTCAAAGATGGGTGGATGATGATCATGGTCAAGGTGTAGGTATGATCCACAGTGGTATAGGACGATGGTCATTTTTTTAAAGGAGGAGTAGGATAGTGTATTGGCAAAAACAATAATGCATAAATAAAATTGATGATTCATGGATAATTGGTCAGTGTCGTAAGTGGGACAAACCGCGATATAGGATGCTGATCATTGCCATAAGTGAAATAGCATGATAGCATTGGCATGATAATGCCAGCTGTGTTAAAAAAAAAAAAAAAAAAAAAAAAAAACTTCGGAGGGGGGGGGGCAATAATCAGTGACCATGACTGGATTGATGGTGATGGTTGTCATAGCTGAAATATCACCGTCTCTCAAAAAACATGCATGCATGATTACATTGCATGCAACACAAATAGTACATCTCACCTGACACACACAGCACCAGGATCCATGTATACGTACACAAAGCACACCCCCCCCAATCACACCACAGCATACATGAAAAAAAAAAGACTGGGCATACACAGGACGGATCTTATGAGTAGTGGTAAAATTAATGATATGTGGTCATCATATGCGGAATGCTGTGCCTATAAAAAATAAAATTAAAACACACACACACACACAGACACACACCACACACACACACACACCCAATCAAACAACATGGTACATACATCAATGTACATAGCCTAGATATAGAGGCGGAGAGGGCGAGACAAGACGCCGGTTAGAGATACTTGTACACTGAGGGGTGGGGCAGGGGGAACATAATCGCTGGAAAGCAACAGCGCCCACCCCCCCACACCCAAAAACACCACACAACACAAAAAAAACCCCCCCACTGGTCAGTGGCTGGAGAGCGCTGAGAGGGTGGCGGGGGTGAATGGAGGACGGGGCACCTACACTGCCATGAGGGTATAATGATGGTTTGAGTGGAGTGTGTGATTTGCCCTCCCAATATATAGTAAAGTTTTGTCTGTGAGAGATGGTGCGACAGGTGCTATAATCAGTAGTTGTGTTAATTTACTTTTTTTATGATCTTGTGGTGATATGGGGGTGAAGGGGGGGGCGGAGGGGGGACAGAGAGCGAGCGGGTGTTAGATGGGCAGTAGGCGCCAAACGAAGCTATGCCAGTAGAAGCACTGCAACTCGCCTTGAAGGAGCCAGCCCAACTCAAGTTGTTTTCAGAGCAAAAACCTTGTTGATCTTACTTAGGAACTACTTGAAGGCTTGCCCAGCTGTCATGATGCATGTATACAAAACAAAAAAAACAAAAATTATAGCGGCACATGCCGCCTGTAATACAAAGCAGTCCACTCGCCTTCTCCAAGAATCCTAGACAGTTTCTTCCTATTTTTGGTGAGCCCTAATCTCCCGAGTGGGGGCAGGAGGAAACTTTGAAGGGCCTTTCGTCGCACATTTTCACAAGACTGGAAACAGTGTTTCTTCCCCCCCCCAAAACTACAACAGTAATCCGCATATCGGTTGTTCCAAGATTATACTCGGCGAATGCCAGATAAGTTTATAATTAACAGATTTAAATAACAAGCTCGACAGAGGGTGCTTGTGGGGTAATGATAACACGCACTAGCCTCATGTCTCTCTGTTGCATCGCTCGAAACTGACGAATTCTTAGTAAAGACGAAGCTCTCAATGAAAGGTACAAATTTTCGTTGAAAATCCGCGACCGTTGGTCTTGCCTTCATTCAACACATGGAAAGTCCAAGGATGGCGGACAGCACAGTTACTTTGTTCCATGGAGTTACTAATTTTTTTTATTAAGGGTTGTAACCAAATTTTTAAAAATTTTAAATAAGATTTCAAAATTAATTTATTAATAATTTTTAAAATTCAAACAATTTATTCAACATCAAATTCAGTTTAATTTAAATAAAATTCCCTTGCAACGACTTACACCATGATCGATCGGAATACTGAGTTCGGCATTTACCTATTATGCAAAATCGCGTTTTGCTTTTCTTTTCTGAATCATTCTACTTTGCATTTTTTTCGTTGTTGTTGGTGCCTTTCACAAGTTGTTTTTTTTAAAGAATTTTTTTTAGCAGGCCCTGTTCATAGCCCGTTTTAGAGGCCTTTAGCGGCCTCCCGCCTCTTCATTTGATTTTTAAGGCTCTTTTAGGGGCCCCATAATAATTTTTGCCTAAAAAGGTTACGGGAGCCTTTTGTAGGGCGCGCTGCTGCGCCGACAGGCCCTGCCCAGGATTTGCGACTTCATGGAGTGGATGACAGTAGTAGACACAGAACTGCAAGCTGGCAGGCTACGAATAGCAGATGAGCACCCAGCATGAGAACCAACAATGAACGCTAAAGCAGAGGGAGAGCGGTTGGCGCCCGGCGGAAACCTGCGGTAGGCATGGTATTGAAACAATCAAGCGGGGTCAACAAGATACACAGGCCGAAAACCGCTGAACTTGGCGGAACCAATGAAGGGATAGACTCAGTGACTGTGAGTGATAACCCATTGAATGGGTGACAGAAATGGGAATTAGCAAATCTCACCGTCAATAATTCTGCACATGATCCCATATCACAAATCCCGGCCGCATACTGTGTACACCGAGAAAGGACGGCTTTGGAAATTGGTGTTATTTTTCGCGATGAGTGACCAAGAGAGAGTGTATTTTCTAACAAAAAGAAGATGTCGCCAACAAAATGACAGAGAAATCATGATACAATAGAAATACGAAAACAGGATGAAGGGGTGGTGAATGGTTCAGACAATAAAGACCAAATAGACGCGCTCTTCAACACGCTCGTCTGTGTGGACAGAGAGGCGTAGTTAGGCGATCAAAGGCCGGAATACAACTAGCTGTTATCTCGCCCGACATAGGAAAAAACATCACTCCCTGCAGCCGCTGAGGTGTCTTACTGTAAGGTTATATAGAGAAGACAAGAGGACGAAGTGGCGAAGCAGCAGACAACATGCCAGGTGCAGTATCAGGATAGGAGAAAATAAGAACAGCAGCCAGCGCACGGTTCTGAGACACAGCCATAACTTGCAGAGTCCTATTGGTATCGAAACACCACATAGTGGCAATGCAAGCAATACAGACACTTTGTCTCCAGAAGGTATTTATCAATGTAATGTTAGCACGAACTCATCCGCAGGGACCAAGCAGTCATATCTTGAACGGCGATACGCAGGGTACACAACAACTTACACAGTACATGCAGATGTAGTCACAGGGTAATAGAGGTCTATGTATCAATCCCACATGATCGAATAGCCTAAGGATAAACGCAAGTTCACATGCAAGACACCGTCGCTGCGGCAATGCAAGCCGCTGTAGTTGTTCCATTCGCACAGAACACGCTAGTCTAAAAGGAGAAGCAAGGGGTGTGGGGGGCGGATATACACACGTAGGGGAGGGGGAGTCTGTGCATGACCATCTTGGGCAGGTGGATAAGCAAGTTTAGAATCGACGTCAATAGCGCAATAGTCCTGAGCATACGTGCGAGCAGAAAAGGCTGTACCATATTCGGCCAGTGGGTACATTTAACTTGTCTATGACGCAACACATTCCGTAGAAGGAACAAAATTATCTGAACTTCGCTTCACGTTTCAAGAATTCGGCTGGACGGGTAACGATGCATAACACTATACTACAAACACGCGAAAGTGCAAGAAGTATATTCTAACGTAGAGAAAGAAGCGGGAGACCCAGTTCCCAATACGAAAATAAAATAAAAACATAAAGAAGAGTACAAAGCGGGGGGGGAGGGGGGAAAAGTTTTGGAGTATGAATACGAAAGAAGGGGCTGCGCGCAACGGATAGAGGAAAACGCTTAATGCAACATGCGCGATCACAATATAAGAACCATGATGGCACCTCACGAGGAAAAGGATTGACGGAGACTCGTATAGTTAGGAAGGAAATATAAGCGATGGCGATATAGTAAAAAAATGAAACGAAGGTAACTATAGCGGCACAGGATGTCAGTACCATATCAACGATATGAGTGTCACATAAGAGGAGCGTCTCAGGGCAACTCTCATCTGGGTTAGGAACTCTCGGATCCCTCTAAATCATTATCACCCTCATTTCTGATGGAGAACGACTCGGTCGAAGTTTGCTTCCAGATAGGGGTCACAGAATGATCTACATGTAGGTGAATTGGGGAGAGCGTAAGGTATAATGATTGCGAAATTGGCAAGAGCTATTACTAGAGCATCTCTTCCGACACAGTCAGAAGTATACAGTGGCACCACTGGTGCGCAGGATATAATATTAGTGTTCGTGGTATAGGATGAAAGTAGGCGGGGAAAGTGTTAAAGGGGTAGGTGCTTGAAGTTAGTAAAAGTGTGTGGCGATCCACGGGATCGTCTGTGGCGAATGTAAGGGAAGTGATGAAATGCGATCACTCCTGAGGGCGATCGATTGTGGAAAATGGTGCCATAGGTGGGCGATCAAGGAAGTGTGGAGCATAGGTTGAGACAAGGAGTGCGAATGCGAGAAAAGGAAAGGGGAAATTGTTCCTCGAAGGGTGGGGTAATGGACACATGTGGGGCCTGGAACTGAACCGGCACAATTTTTCGGGGCCCTCAAGAGATTGCGTAAATTTTTTTTTAAACAGTGGATGAGGGGATTTTGGTTGCCCGGGAAGGCGCTGGACGGGAATGAAGAGTATACACGGTAGCTGACTCTACTACAAAAGGTACACCGAGAGGTTGCAGGGCAGTAAGAGAGCAGCAAAAACTGTATGAGTGTCTGAGGAAGAATGGCAGAATGACAGTGCAGACCGATACGACGAGATGGGTCGTTTTTGGGGATTATTTTCAGTCTTTATCTATAGCGAAATTTCTTGCACAGATTCTCTCCCCCTCGGGGATTTGTGTTTCTAGAAAAAAATTGGGTCTTCTTTGTCAGACCTTTTAAACCAAAAACTACTACTGGTGTACCTTAACACAAATGAGTGGGCAAAATTCCTTTAAAAAATGGAGGGGGAAGGACAAGGGGATGGAGGGAGGGGTGTTCGTTTCATTTTCAATTGCCGTCACACTACAGAGCCTTCTCTGGGGTAACAGTTACCTGATCTTGCATTAACTCTCTAAGACAGATTACTGTTGAACATGATTCATAACATACTTTAGCACAAACTCATGCGCTGTTGCTGGTTTTCTTTTTTATTTCTTTTATGTTTTAGAGCACGTTGACGAAGATGCAGACAAAACTGACGCCATTCCGCGCACAGAAGTTAGCAGGAATCGTTGCTCTTTCATCAAAGCCCCTGCCATGGCTATAATCCAAAAGTACAATTACCACTCAAGAACTTCATCTCTAGATTTTTTTTATGTTTTTTTTTTTTTTAAGTTCATCATATTTTTTCCCAAACATGTGTACAAAATATGGCAAAATCATATGGCTAA
>JADBJO010001719.1:237500-245000 GCA_016801955.1 Conus betulinus | reverse complement strand
GCTACTACTTTGGTCTGGAAAGTGGCGTCTCATTTCTTGCTGATCAAAAAAAAAAAAAAAACCAAAAAGGGGTGAAGAAGAAGTACAGGAAAAATAACCTAAACGTGATGAACTAGTGTGTTTGCTGAGCTTCATCCTATGAATAAGAAAGCTTACAGCAAACTGTCCGCAGTCGTTGGTGATGTGTTGCCATTGTTGTCGATGATGGTGAGGAAAGGCAGCTTGTGTCGCATGCCGACGTCGTAGTCGTTGGGGTCATGTGCAGGCGTGATCTTCACGGCACCTGCACAAGGACAAATCTCCCATGATGCAGCCTCTTTACAAAACACCAAACAGAACAATCAAAAGCCTACATACAAAAAAAAGAGAAAAAAAAAATGTGCATCTGCAGTGATCGTTTAGAGCCCGTGTGCGTACTCAAGAAAGAGACGGAACGAGTGAGTGTGCATATGTGTCTGCTTGTAGGTCAGTGTGTATACATGTGTGAGTGTGTGTGTGTGTGTGTGTGTGTGTGTGTGTGTGTGTGTGTGTGTGTGTGTGTGTGTGTGTGTGTGTGTGTGTGTGTGTGTATTACAGAACACCAAGGCTAAACAAAATGTTGTTATGCTCTGTATAGTTATGCGGGGATTGTCTTCAGTCGTGACAAGCTCCAAGCATAACATTATCAGTCTCCAAAATCCCTCAAAGTTGGAGTGTGGCTGCCCACATAGCGGAGTAATCAAAACAGTCACACACATAATGTTCTCATCCCTAGCTGATGCATTTATACCACAGTGGTCAAGTACTTTGGCTGTTCGGATGGTCCCTGGAGTCTTTCATCCAGGGTACGACAACAACAACAAACCACTAACCCAGGTTTTTGTTTTTTGCTTCTTAGATGATGCATTACCCATTGGAATAGCTTTCTACTGTGTGTATGTATGTGGTTTTCTGTGAATGCATACACACTGTAGAGACTAATTACAGCAACCTCACCTGTTCCAAATGACATGTCGACGAAGCTATCACAGACGATAGGGAGCTTGCGCTCAAAGAAGGGATGCTGCACACATTTCCCATGCAGGTGCTTGTAGCGGGTGTCCTCCGGATGAACTGCCACCGCTGTGTCGCCCAGCATGGTCTCAATACGAGTGGTTGCCACCACTATCTCTTCCTCTGAAGAAGACAGAGAACAAAAGTGTGTTAAGTTCTTCTTCGCCAGAAACTCTGAGATTTCACCATTGATGAGATATCTGCGTGTGAGGTGAGTTTTCACTTCTAACAGTACGGTAGCCCACTGTGCCTCGAGGGATGATACCTAAATACTAGAATAGATACATATGCATGCATACACATATTCAGACACACTGGACGCCCCGAATACACTTATACACCCCCCCAACCCCCCCCAAATCTGCCTGCACCCTCTAACCTTAACTTGTGTCATCACAAAAAAAAAAATGTGATGGTTCTAGTTCTGCAGGGGGTGGGGGGAATATGTGGGAGAGAACAGTGCAGGAACAGGAAGAAGAAGTATTTATACATGTTTGTTTCGACCTAAACACTGGGTGGGCAAGCGTTTCATCTCGCTGAAATTAATAAACAGCAATACAAAAATACATATAACTTCTCAACAAAATCATTGTATTCTCGTCCTTTTATCATGCACAAACACATCTGTACTCATATTTTGTCAGGACTTTCAAACTTTCCCAAATCCTGTCAAAAGAAAAAACAAACAAAACAAAAAGTTACAAACTTTCACCATCTTGAAAATGCCCTTTTCACTTTTCCCCAAACCTTCTCACAGTATAAATACATTACATCTGAGCATCCATTCGTCAACTGCTCTGAGCCGGTGGGAAGATTCCCTTGACTATCTGTTTATCATTTAAATCTTTTCTCCTATCTTGATAACACATGTTTGTGCCTTTTTTGCATTCATCTTCTTTGTCCTTTGAAGGGCACTGCACCAAGATTCATTTTGGTTTCCCCCCAGCGCAGCCACACCCATTTTCATCCTGCCACAGTCCCATCACTCCAAAGGGAGCAGTCAACATCAGATCTTCATGAGACAGTGCACCAAATGAGACCCTTCAAGACTTCACTACTGCAGAATCACTGTCATGATGCTCAGTGATGCCTGTTCTGATCCGACAGAGGGAAGTAGTGCCTGCTCTGATCCAACCAAGCAGGACCACCCTCTAATCCCTGGCCGACTTCAATCAACTAACTTGTCGAAAAGCGAGTGTGACTGAGCCTCTCTTTCTGGTGGATTCCACTGCATCCATCCAACAACAGTCCTCTTGACCTTGCCAGCATCAAAGATTTCCACACAAACTCACCAGGGACATGTCCGTGCATAGGAAATCAAAGGGAGGTCACCCCCAAGAGCAGGTCATGGACAGCCACAGAATCTGAGAGGCTTGCATTTTTCAATCATGATCAGTGAGGGTGAAGACGATGACACCAAAGAGTTCCCCTTTGACCACAGACTGGATAGACAGGGCTATATTCTAAGCATTTTTTTTGCACTTCAGAATGTATTCCGCTGTTTATCATGAGAGCTTTACAATGATAAGCTCCCCACCATTACCTGAGTCACAAACTTTGTAGGCGAAAGAGATGAGCACCCAAAACTCCACCTTGTCCTTGTAGCCAGGGACGGGCAGCAGAGTGCGTCCCTCATCTCCTTCTTGTCCACCTGACCATCGACCAAACAGATCAGCACTTCTTTCACAGCTGAACAATACTTCACGTGAAAAGTGTGTGTGTGTGTGTGTGTGTGTGTGTGTGTGTGTGTGTGTGTGTGTGTGTGTGTGTGTGTGTGTGTGCATGCACATGCACCCATCTGTCTGCGCACGCATGTGTGTGTGTGTGTGTGTGTGTGTGTGTGCATGTGTGTGTGCATGTGTGCATGTGTGCATGTCATGCATGCACGTCTGTGCACACGCATGTGCACATCTCGTGTTTGTGCACGCACATGTGTGTGTGTGTGTGTGTGTGTGTATGTGTGTGCATTTTCTGTCCAACTACTGAAATACAGAAGAAAATTCAGCTCTTTCTCTTAATCTTAGAACGCTTTGTTTTAGAATGGTCTCTCTCTCTCTCACACACACACACACTCTCTCTCTCTCTCTCTCTCTCACACACACACTTGAGCTCAACACGACACTGAGCACAACACACGCACAAGTGTGCATACATGTGCACACACACATACACACACCCACAAGCGCACAAACGCAATGCTCTTTCAGAACAACAGTTCTGACCTTCCCAAACCTCTTCCACTCCTCTCTTTCCCCAGACCTACAAATTAATTGTTCATTTATAATGAGGCTAACTCTGCAATCAAACATGTGTGAATCGCATCGAAAAGCAAATAACTGAGAACTCATTTAAACACGCCAAGAGCAGATGTAATGATATGGCTTAGGAGAGCTCACAATGCTGTTTGGATTTAAGATTTTATCTCCCATTCTGGTTACTGACTCTGCTTTGCTTAGCAAAGTAAGGATCCAAGTTAGTCTGGTAAGTAGTCGCCCGGTAAAACACGTGGCAACAATGGGCGCCGCCATGTTTCTCGTAGAAAAGGAAGTCTCGCGAGAACATGACTTCCTTCTTCCTGTAGCCATTTACTTCTGTTTGCAAAAAAAAACGCGAGTAGATGCGTGCCGTGGTTCTCGAGTTACGAATTTTTTAAGTTTTGAGGTCGAAATGCTGTTTTTCACCATGGGCAAACTTTGATTTCTGCCGTTCTATAATGAGATTTAGTGATGGAGATACTGTGTTTTGTAGGATTTACAGCATAAGACTTAGTGAAAGTGCTGGGTAATGAAGCTCAAAGTGACCTAGATTTCGACTGGGATGAGGTTCCAGGTATGATGAAAGACTCGGAAGAAAGTTCTGAAGAAGATTTTTTTTTTCCCCCCAAGTAAATGGCTCATGTGACATTCTTCAAACTTACGATATAGCAACATATATATCGTAGGAATTTTAAAAATCATTTTCATTTCATTATTTCCTTTCCTCTCTTTTAAATTATTTTTTTTTAATTGGGTACCATGTTCAAATTACGGAGTTACTTACCTTGCCGATGGTTTCAGCGTAACTAAACTCAGATAAGTGCATACTGAAGAGGGTTAAAAAAAAAAAAAAAACCTTTGTTTGATCAGCTAGGAAGATCAAAACACTACACGACAATACTGCTGGACTGAATATCCCTATTACGACATGCATTAACAAACTTTCCTTTTCCGCATTCCTTGTCATGTTTAAAGAGTTGATCCCATTGATTAATCTTTGTTCTATCGCAAAATGTGCTTTGTTAAAAAAAATGAATCATTTACAAAAAAAAAAAAAAAAAGAAAGAACAAAGAAAAGGAATTCAGACATCATTTCACAGCCCAGCAAACTCTGAGTGAACTCAACTCACTCATAGTGGGGATGATTCTGTGCATATTTATCCAGATTCCAAGTTAGAATAATCAACTGTCTCCTGTACTTTCGGAAGAAGAAGCATATTTTCCTGGCCTCAGAACCTCAAAAGCATGTGTACCCAACACATCTCATCCTCAACCCCTTTCATAATTTTTAACATTTTTGTGGTGGCAAGCATGGCAAAACAGCCTACTGCACAGAAGGAAATGTCATTCAGCATAAGGATTGCAGAGAAAATTCCTTTCTTGCTCACAGCCGAGTCTCACCTCAATGTCGGAGATGGCGGAGTTGAGGGTGCAGGACCAGTTGACGAGACGAACACTGCGGTAGATCAGCTGGCGCTCGTGCAGCTGCACAAAGGCCTCCTTCACAGCGTGGGACAGCTTCTGCACACGGCCACAAACTGAAGGTGATCACCTTTAGTGTGCAAGATGAGAACACGTCTGTGACAGCACAAATTTGAAAAACGTCTTCTCTCAGACTGTAGACTAAAGAAGATAAATAACATAATATGCAATAAGTTTAAATTACCAATACATCTTAAAAAAAAAAAAAGGGTGCTCAAACTGACACATTTAGTGCTGCTGGCTGAGCTCTGGAATCGATACTGAAAACACAAGATACTAAAAAAAACATTCTGCTTCATTTTACACCAATATTTTAGAATTCCGCTTTGCAAGCATACATGATCTGCATTTTTATATTTTGAATTTGAATATACACATGCTTTTATCCATGAATCTTATAAAAGGAAATCTTAAACGAGGCTGGGAACAGTCATCAATAAAAACAGTAAATAACACATAAATAGGATAACTCTTGCTCCCATAATAAAATAAATACATGCCCATAACTCCAAACGAATGCTGCTTACGAAGGGCTTAGCTATTCTCTAATTCTGTCTGCCTCTCTGTGAAAAAAGATCACTTTCACACAAAAAGAAGACCATACTGAACTCACAGGATCCATGGTGAAGCAGGCCCTGTCCCAGTCAAAGGAGCCTCCCAGCCTCTTCAACTGTGTGTAGATTCGGTCTCCTTTTCTGGACACATGTGACAAACCCTCTGACAAGTTACCACATTGCCTTGTGCTGTATGGTATTCACTGTATCTCATTCTATGGTCCAACTTTCTTGTCAGAAAAAATCTTTCATACACATGAAATACAAGCTGTTCTGCCATGGGGAGATATATCACCACAGTATGCATACACTGCACTTCATTCTATAGTACAACTTTCTCGTCAGAAAAGAATTTTCATACACATGAGATACAAGCTGTTCTCCTATGGAGAGATATATCACCACAGTATGTATACACTGCACTTCATTCTATGATACAACTTTCTCATCAGATAAGAATTTTCATACACATGATACAGGCTGTTCTCCTATGGGGAGATATATTACCATAGTAAGTATACACTGCACTTCATTCTATGGTACAACTTTCTTGTCAGAAAAGAATTTTCATACACATGAGATACAGGCTGTTTCCTATGGGGAGATACATCACTGCAGCATGTATACACTGCACTTCATTCTATGGTACAACTTTCTTGTTGGGAAAGATTTTGCATATACATGAAATACAAGCTGTTCTCCTATGGGGAGATTGTCACCATAGTAGGTTACTAATAATTTCATTTTCCTTTTTTCCCCCCCCCCCCCCGTCTACCTGGAGATTGTGTCATTACAACAGGTTACTGTGTCACTATATTAGGTTACTAGTACATCTTCCTTCTATTCTTTTCTTTCGGTCTGCATGTGGTTTGCATGAAACAGATTTCATGTTTCCGATTTTTTCCACCCAGGATGACTCCCCTGCCGCTATAGATGTTTCTTTTCAACATGTGCTGCTGTGTGTTCGCTGGGACCTTTATCTATCGTCTCATTCAAAAGACCCACTGGTGAAGGGAGAAAAATTCAAACCATGAGGGACTCGAACCAAGAACCCATGACATTCTTGCTTGCTAGGCTAGTATGTAATCCACAAATCCCTGCATTCTGTTCTTGTTTCGTCACTCTACTTGCATCATGTTATATCAGGCATTTTGCCTAGACTGGATTTCAAGCTGTCTTCCAACGTTCAACGACAGCCATTTTTTTTTTTTTTTCAAATTAAAAACCAACTAACTATGCTTTCAAGCATTAGAACGAGTAAATATTCAGGATACTGATACAGAAAATCAGGTTCTTGTAATGTAACTGATAGCAGTCAGTTGTCACATACAGCCCAGCTATCACACAGGGCCTTTTTGTGGCTCACACACACACACACACACACACACACACACACACACACACACACACACACACACCAAACTGGGATCATTTTTTGGCTGCATGCAAGTAAATAGGTTCTTCTTTGTGTATGAGCTGAAAAAGACTAGGCCCTCGAAAGGATACTGCTGAAAGCAGTTTGCAGGCTACCAGCGACTCCACTCACTCACGAGAACAGTGTCAAAAGTGGTGTGCAAACTATTGGCGACTCTATTCAAAGCTGATTTTCAGATTTTTTTACAGGCTGGATTTCCGGCCTGAGTTTGAAAAGTAGCATCTAGCCAGAAAAGCCCGGGTGGGATTTTTTTCCCCATGTATGAATGAACAAGACAAAAATTTCACAGGACTTGCATGGTGATTTTTCAGACTTTGAAAGATCTATCGTCTCATTCAAACCATGGTGAGGGACTCAAACCAAGAACCCATGACATTTTGCTTGCTAGCTAGTATGTAATAAGGTTTTTTTTTGGATCAAGCTGTCTTCCAAACCAACTAACTATGCTTTCAAGCACACGTAAGAGTAATATATTCAGGATACTGATACAGAAAATCAGGTTCTTGTAATGTAACTGATAGCAGTCAGTTGTCACATACAGCCCAGCTATACACAGACATGAGGAAATTTTTGAAAAAATAGTGGCATCCTTATATGCGACACAGGCTACCTTCTTGAAAAAAGTGTGCATTATTCATATTTTCACATTTTTTTACAGGCTGGATTTCCCGGCCTGAGTTTTAGCATCCCATAGCCAGAAAAGCCCGGGTGGGATTTTTTTTCCCATGTTGGAATTGAACAA
>JADBJO010001719.1:230000-232500 GCA_016801955.1 Conus betulinus | reverse complement strand
AATCACTTTCACTTTCCCTCAATGGAAAATTCAAGATGAGTTCTTCTTTTCGCATACACAGCTGTCCTCGATACTGATACAAAATGGTCCACATGAGGAAGTGCCAGCTCCAAAAGAAAATTCAGGCAAGGTAAGTTAGGGGTGCTCTTACTGTATTAGATTGAGAAGAGATGTATATGTTAAATACTGACATAGCAACATCATTGTGTAACAATGGGCTTCATTCACACACACATAAAGAATTCTGATAAGACATGAAGCTTACAAACTTCCAAAGTTTCTAAACAACCCATTCTTGTGCAGTTCATAAGCTGCATTTGAGACCAATACACATAGGTAGACAATGTATTTTTCTGGAAACTGCAACACTGAGCTGCTCACTTTGTGTCCCATTGATTCTGACAGACATCCAATGTCAAGATGCTTATCAGTCTACATTGGCCCATCTTTGTTGCAAGAAGTAGAGCAGCTAGAATCATTCAGAAGCCTGGCACTCATCAAAATCTCCTGGACAAGGGGTGGGACTGACGGTCACCCTATTTATGGTGGGCCAGTTGCTGATGTTATCGTACCCTGGCTAAAACACACCAGGGATCATCCGAACGGCTGAAGTACTTGAACACTATGGTAACAATGCATCGTCTATGGATGAGAACATTGCGTGTGTGACCATTTTTGATTACCCTGCCACATGGGCAGCCACACTCTGACTTAGAAGGATTTTGGAGACTGATGGTATTATGCTAGGGCTTGTCATGACTGAAAACAATCCCCGCATAGCTATGCAAAGCATAAATAACATGTTGACTGGGCCTTGATGTTGTAGCCTATGTCACCTGACACTGCCCTAGGTCAAGGCGGGTGGGTCAGTGGAACATCTCTTTCAGCAGACTTCCTGCAAACATTTACCATTACAAGCAAAATGTTTATAAAAATAAAAAGTTACAAGAATGGAAAAGCTTGCCCATAGACATAGACAATTCCTGACAGTGACACTAGTATACTGACAGGTTTCTAGTGGAACTCTCCCATTGAGAGTGGGCCTATTTCACTGGTGATACCATGACAGGGGCCGAAGATGTGAAGAACTGTCTGATGCAACAACTTCAGAGGTTCCGTTAGACCGGCATATGCCGGTTTTTACCGGTAAAATATTTGCCTTGTACCGATAAAAATAAAAGTCACCGGTACCATGTACCGGCAGAACAGCCTCTCTCTTGCATACACACTCTGTCTCAATGCCACCTGGTTATCGTCGTCAGATGAGAGGATGGCCACGCAAGTGGTGGGAACTAAACAGGAAGTGTGGTGACGACAGCCACGCGTCATCACTCTTCCACCCTTGCCCCTGCCTCTCCACCCTTTTTTTTACCCGAGCTAAAAAATGGACTCCGCTCATTAATACAGCCAGTGTTTATGGTAACGGTTTGTTCCATTTCTGTCTGGGTGAACCAAGCATTTCACCCCCTCTCCCCTAGTTTTTTACTTTGATATCTGCCCGTTTCGTGCACTGCAAAAATGTTTTGTGCTGTCATCGGTTGTTGCATTAGTCCGTCCGTGTAGCCACTTGCAGTTGTTTTGCATGATTGACCCCAATACTTTGATTTTATTTTTCTATGCTGCATGATTAGGATGGTACCGGCTAGTGCTTGGCTTGTACCGGAAAATTTTTTCTTTGCCGCCAGTACCAAATACCAGCAAATGCTGTAGTCTAACGGAAGCTCTGAACTTGCAGACCTTGATTCTAGTATGAAGTTGTGCCTTGCTGCCATTTGTCTATACTAAGCCTAGCCCCCTGTCCACCAATGGATGGTGAGAAATTCAACGCCTGTCACTGTCAGTGTCAGCAATTCCAATATCTCAGCACTTCTCAAAACTGCCTGTATGGTGTATTATTGCCTTTCATTCTTCTTCAGGAAACACATGCCCCTATTCCACATTAAGTACCGAAAGACCCCTAAATTTCATCTAAATTTAAAATGATTTAAAGAAGAGAAGCAAAGCTGAACACGAATAGTGTAATATCTTTCCATCTGCTAATTTTTTTTCCTCACTGGATACAGGTTTCTGACATCATTTATAATAGTAGGAGTAGTATTAGCTTAGCAAACATTGTGACTGCTCTTGGTGTACACGAATAGGATAGAACCGTACCCTGATTTATGGTGTTACTGAATTTACAGATCTCGTGATTCAATATTCACACTTGTGACCGTCCCTCTCTTGACTGTCACGCTGCATCATCGTCAAACTCAATAGATTATGTGACGCAAACTGTTCAAACCTCATTTCAACGAACAGGTAATCCTCTATTACAACGAGATTTTACCTCCGATTCAGCCTTCTTAGGCTGTTGTGCCGCCTGCTTTTCTTGTTTTGCTTCGAACTTTTTTAGTTTCTCCAATCGCTTTGCTTCCTTGGCTAGCTCCTTCGCACTCTCTTCGTTTTCGTCTGTCCAGCCGCAGCCGAGTCACCGGCAGCAGCTGCAGCTGAACTTCCG